>JAODPA010029429.1:0-12554 GCA_025585075.1 Nepenthes mirabilis
AATCAACCTATCATAGTTAATAGCCTCTCATTATAATTAATAACTTAATAGTTATTCAACCTAAGGCCTTAGTTAAGGATGAAAAACTTAAAATTTAGATGAAACCTAAGCTTCCGCATAATGAATCAAATTCCTATGATATCTTCCTGATTTAAGGTGCCTCCCAAACCTAAAGCATCTCCCAAATTTATTCTCTGATACCATTTGTGACGTCCCATTTACTGATTTTTTTTTATACCATAATAGGGACATGGGCCTTTCTTGTATCCATTCATTTATAGATAATAATCTTATCATACACATGACCTAAATGTCAAGCAAAATCATAATAGCTCTAACATCGCATTATCAAACCGCAATGTTAGTCTTATTAGGGAAGATGCATTCTGAACATTCATAAGTCATTTTTTTCATTAAACTTGGTGGAAACATATATGATTTATCAAAATAACGGAAGCAATTTCTAAGATCACCAAAACAACATATTATAACTTTTAAGTATGCAATATTATTAGGTACACGTTCCTTTTTTTCTATACTAAATTGAAAGTGTACATAATTCTTAAGTACCACAAAATGTAAGGAGCCTCCAAGCTTCAATCTTACTTTGCTCATCAATCGCCAATTTCTGTGATCCATCTGAAGGAAAGAAAAATCGCAAGGAGTTAGCCAAATGCTCAGTAGTGTACATATTATATAAGGATATGCAATGTTTATACAGAATATATGTTAATATATATATCAGGATCGGATACATGAAATGCAATGCCTTTATCTTTCTTTCTTTACTGACCTTTTATCAAACTTTATTCATAACTTTCTTATCTTAAAAAGTCTTTACTGAACTTTATTTTCTTTTCCTTATTTTGAGGGACTAGGGCTAGAAAGCCTCACCTCCATATTACCCTCTGAGGTGAGTGATACTACCAATATTATCCATAGACGGGACCAAAAGCCGACATCCTGTAACTACATTCGAGGTTAGATTGTATTCAATCAACACAATCAAAGGTCAATATCCCAAGGACGACAGTCATATCATAACATTTTCTCCTTGTACAACACCCCGATGATGGCGGTCATATCATATCATTTCCTCCTTATACAACGGCCCGAGGATAGCGGTCATATCATATCATTTCCTCCTTGTACAATGCCCTGAGGATGGCGATCATATCATTTCCTCCTTGTACAATGCCTCGAGGATGGCGGTCATATCATATTATTTCCTCATTGTACAATGCCCCGAAGACGACGGTCATATCATATCATTTCCTCCTTGTACAACGCCTCGAGGATGGCGATCATATCATTTACTCCTTGTACAACGCTCCAAGGACGACGGTCATAGCATATCATTACCTGCTTGTACAACGCCCCGAGAGTGGCGGTCATATCTGTGACGAAACGGATATGTTTTTTTTCCTCAAATAATTCCGTCAATCAGGATAGAAATAAATAGCCTGTACCTGTAACTCAGAACATGCATACAGCAATCACAACACGCTAACACAGGATCACAAATGCCATCTATGACCCATATATGATATCTATAAAAATATGCAGCAGAAGACGATCTAAAAATCGGCCGAAACATTTATATTCATACCCAAAAACTCATTCGTGCATACATAGGTGTAATGATCCAATTACAATTGGGTATATATGTTCTATCAAGACTGCTTCCTTCATGATAACTCCAAAAGTACTTTAAATCTTCAGGAATCCTTTAGATTGAGCTCTAGTCTTTCTCGTCAGGCACAACTCTACAGTCTTCTCTAGAGAGGAGAAAAATAGTAAAATAGTGAGTCGAGACCTAACAAGGTACATGCAGGTATGCAGTAAAATATATATGTAGAACAGAACTTAATAAAACAAATACCGTTGAACATGAAAAAATAAATGTCACAAGTAGAATCACGATACAGACGTAAAATAGAAACGATCAAGTTTTGAAAATCAGAAATCATTGTACTCATGTTTCAGAAAGTAGAAGTAAGTCTTACCTCCATATTTTACAGAAATATCTTCTTTATCAGTAAAGGATCCTACTAGTAGACCCTATTAGCGGAGGGGGCAAATAATTGAGGATAGATTGTATACATCTCCCTACAATCTACGGTAACAAACAGAATAGAAGATCCCACATCACGAGATCCTTCCCCAATCTAAGGGGGCGCCGGCCAGAATAGAACAGAAGCTACCCTCATATTATAACGCCCTGAGGAGGGGCGGATTACATATAACTCTATAAATAGAGTTATTCTCGATTACCACCATAACGTTTTAAGGTATGCCAGAAAACCTAGCCTAACTATATATCAGTCTTGGATCTACAATAACAGAAACATAAAAATTTTTTTCTTATCATTTACTAAAAGCCATTTTCAGTATCAGTCAAAAATATCACTATTAACCCTTCAGAGATTATATACAGATATCTTAAGGCCGATTCAAAATTAATATACTTCAAGCCAGTTTTAGATCACAGAACTTAGTTCAAAAATTATATACTTTAAGCCGGTTTCAAATCAAAGAACTTATACATTTCATTACAAAGCCGGTTTCAATTTACAATACAAGTGACGGTTTCAAAATCATAGTATAAATGCTGGTTTCAAAATGTTCTAAGGCCGGTTCAACTTTCATAGGCAAATTTTTGGTTTCAAAATGCAGTTCCACTTTCATGGGCAAATTTCCAGTTTCAAAATGCTCTAAGGCCGGTTCAACTTTTATGGGCAAATTTTTGGTTTCAAAATGCGGTTCCACTTTCATGGGCAAATTTCTGGTCTCAAAATGCGGTTCAACTTTCATGGCAAATTTCCGGTTTTAAAATACGGTTCAACTTTCGTGGGCAACTTTCCAGTTTTAAAATGTTCTAAGGCCGGTTCAACTTTCATGGGAAATTTTTGATTTCAAAATACGGTTCAACTTTCATGGGCAAATTTTCTGTTTCAAAATGCGGTTCAACTTTCATGGGCAAATTTCCGATTTCAAAAAATGGTTCAACTTTCATAGGCAACTTTCCAATTTCACAATGCTCTAAGGCCGGTTCAACTTCCATGGCCAATTTCTGATTTCAAAATGCGGTTCAACTTTCATGGGCAAATTTCCGGTTTCAAAATGTGGTTCAACTTTCATGGGTAAATTTTCGGTTTCAAAATGCAGTTCAACTTTCATGGAAAAATTTCCGGTTTCAAAATGCAGTTCAACTTTCATGGGCAAATTTTCAGTTTCAAAAGTGCCGTATAAATGCTGGTTTCATAGCTTAATACAAGTAAGGTCGATCGGTGGTCTTTATGAGAATGCAGAACAGAACTTCCTTTAAACATGGTGCTAACAGAAATTCTTCCTTAATTCAAATGATCAGAACAATATCATACATACTTTAACATAATTTTATCAAAGTCAGATATACTTGCATTTCAAACATGACCTTTAAAAATAGGGAGTACACTTGCATGAACTTAAAAATAGGGGGTGTACACTTGCCTGACTATCGGTCGCCCACCCTTACAGAGTGGAAGCTTTCTTTCCTTCTCTACTCCTTACTGTTCTTCTTGCGGGTTGCTCGTGCCAGCTTCATTGATCGAAGTTAGGTATATATAGAGGTGGGGTTAGGTGGAGTAGGTGGGGTATGTTACCTACCTGGTACTTCTTCTCAGAGATTTGGAGGGAGTAAGTAGGTTAAGTTATTCACTTTGGTACTTCTTTGCAGTGATTCGGTGGAAGTAAGTAGGGTGAGTCACCTACTTGGTACTTCTTCTCAGATGGTCAACGGGATAGTTCACTTACTCTATTCAGTTGGGATCCAATTGGGTTCTAACCAATCGGCAAAATTGGTCCTTATCTTTAGCTTGTCCTTAATTTATTCCTGAATTCGGTAGTCAATTTCGGCAGGTCAATATTCTCTTCAAAATCGGCCAACCGGTCAACACCTTCAAATCCGGTCAACATCTTCAAAATCCGATCAACTCCTTCAAATTCGGTTAACACTTTCAAAATTCGGTCAACATCTTTAAATCCGGTCAACACTTTCAAATCCGGTCAACACCTTTAAATCCGGTCAACACTTTCAAATTCGGTCAACACCTTTAAATCCGGTCAACACTTTCATTATTCACTCCGGCCTCTTGCACTTCCATAAAGTGGTCCGGCCTTTTAGTGGCGTAAAGTCGTTCCGATTTCATCAAAACCCTCAAGGTTTAGGCTTCAAAAAAATTCTCCAATTTTAAGTAGCAATATTTTATTCTAATTTCATACCTTT
The DNA here is from genome assembly GCA_025585075.1 of Nepenthes mirabilis. Lineage (NCBI taxonomy): Eukaryota > Viridiplantae > Streptophyta > Magnoliopsida > Caryophyllales > Nepenthaceae > Nepenthes > Nepenthes mirabilis. Next base: position 4,268 of record JAODPA010029429.1, read on the forward strand.
TTGATTTCGGGATCTCACAATTCTCCCCTACTTAAAGGAATTTCGTCCTCGAAATTAGCAAAACTTTTGATTTATTGTTCAATTCGATAGCCCTATACCTAACAGCTTTAAGACCTTATTGGCACACTAATGAACCAACTAATTTAACCCAAACACCTCATTTGGAATAACTCTGATAAGGGATTCCTCTCTTACTTATCTCAATAGTATCAATTTACAAGCGACACAGGAAAGTTCATCTTCATAATTTTTAAAATTATCAAATCAGAATTATCTTCCAAGTCGTTCTTCATACTTCCAAATGGAGATTTCTAACTTCAACTATTGATCTTAGTATTCTCCTCCATTGAATATATGGAGATCCACCTGTCCCAACCTCTTTTAGTTTCAGAAGACTTTAGATTTCTTTCAAGGGATCATTCTTAAGTCCTCAGAGATCTCATCACAAAATTTTAATTATAGGTGGAGCAATTTTGCCCTACGGACGTCTCTCATACTTTGCTTGTGGGTGATTGCCTATTAGTATGGACTAACAATATCCTAATCTTCCCCATAAGCATATCATTTAACTTCATTAACAAGCCCTACTATTAGAAGGTTCTACGGCTTCATCAACAGTGTCTAGTCGATACTCTTTTTTTTTATTCCACACAATTTCTTAGAGACTAATGCCAAATTCAACTTCATTTAAACTATTCATTACAACAGATTAGCTTGGTCATACATACGCTCTTCAAAACCTTCATAGCCAAATTCTTGAACGGTCATCTATCGACTTAAAAAGGTCAACCAATTTCTAATTAGGCTGAACACCCATTCATAACTCATTTAAACTTGCCACTTACTCAAAATTTCATAACCTAAGGTACTGCATCTTTTACCAATGCCATTGAGTATTATCGCATTTCCTCAAGAATCAATCCCAAACCATCAGTTCAACTTATTTGCTATGCCAACCGAATGAATCAAGCATTATTTCTTCCAGTTGTATACTCATCTATGCTGCAGTTTCTAAATCTCACAAAATCCACAAATCATACATATATCTATACAATCATGAAATAATTCCAAATTTTTTTTTTTGACGAATAGGAAACAAAATCAAAATTTTGTGATTAAGAAAATACCTTCGTCCGCCTTCGGGGTGTCTTTGGCCTTGCACTGTTATCGCATTACTCTAGCCACAATAACCGACTTCTTTTCTTTCGTCCCTTTGGTAACAGGCAATCTTTTATCAGGTGGCCCAATTTTCCACAATTATAGCATGCTCCTATGGCTTTATAACAAGGTTTCCCCTGTGTGCTTCTTTCTACAATATGCGCACATAGTAGTTGAACTAGTCATTGATAAAGCTTTGGTAGTGCTCTTCCCTACATCTACCATTCTTACTTTATTGGATGACTCAGGTGGTTCTACATTTGATCTCCTATCAGGACTTGCCCAGCTACGTACTCTTTTTGTAAGTAATTTTTGTGTCTCTTACTCCTTCTTGAGTACTAAGGCCCTATCTAGGACTTCAGTATAAGCCTGAAGTTCCTGGGTCACTAATTGATTCCTAATCTCATCATTTAACCCTTGTAGGAACTTCTTGGTCATCCCTAATTGATCTTCACCTCTGAAATGTACATGAAGAGACAATTCGATGAACCTCGTGCTATACCCCACTATGGTGTGACTCCCTTGCCTAAGTTCCATAAAGGCTCTTTCCCTCTAATCCTGAAGGTTATCAGGAATATACTCGTTTCAAAAAGCCTCCTCAAATGTATCCTAAGAAATTTCCTCATCCAACCATTCCATTGCTCTTTTCTTCCCAGCCCACCAATCATCGACCTCTGTTTTCAATTTATAAGTTGCAAAAGTAACTCTTTCACTATCAGAATATTGGATAATAGTAAATATTTTCTTCAATCTTCTAATCCAATTTTCTGCCTTCAATGGATCTGCTTCTTTTAAAAATTCAGGCACCTTCTCTGCCTTAAACTTCTCGTACATAGTTGGAATTGGTTGTGGTGCAAGAACTAGGGCCACACAATGCTGCTCCATCTTCTCTACAACATGCGTCACCCTTTCTAGCAAGGTCACATACTAGCCTCTCGATCATGGGAGGTACTAGCATCACCCCAGCCATCTCTTCTTCCCCTTTCATTAGCCATCATATATCATTGAAATCTCAAAAAGGTCAGTTGAAAGAAAGGAAAGTATCCATTTTTTCTATAAAATTTGAACTTAGCCTAGGGACTAATTTCTTAAGTGTTCCAGTGACTTTAGTTATCCTGACCTATTCTAATAGAAACTTATTACAAAGATTCAAACATATACTTCCGCTTTTCGATCGATCAAATTTTAAGGCATCTTATCTCTTTGATCCAATTGTGACGGAACGAATATTTTTTTTTCCTCAAATGATTCCGTCAGTCAGGATAGAAATAAACAGCCTATACCGTAACTCAGATCATGCCTACAACAATCAAAACACACAAACATAGGATCACAGGTGCCATCTAGGACCCATATATGATATCTATAAAAATATGCAGCGGAAGCCGATCTAAAAATTTGCCGAAGCATTCATATTCATACCCAAAAACTCATTCATGCATACATAGGTGTAATAGTCCAATTACAATTGGGTATATATATTCTATCAAGACTGCTTCCTTCATGACAACTCCAAAAGTACTTTAAATCTTCAGGAATCTTTTAGATTGAGCTCTAGTCTTTTTCGTCAGGCACAACTATCCAGTCTTCTTTGGAGAGGAAAAAAACAGTAAATTAGTGAGCCGAGGCCTAATAAGGTACATGCAGGTATGCAGTAAAATATATATGTAGAACGGAACTTAATAAAACAGATACCGTTGAACATAAAGAAATAAATGTCATAAGGAAGTAGAATCACGATACAGGTGTAAAATAGAAATGATCAAGCTTCGAAAATCAGAAATCATTGTACTCGTGTTTCAGAAAGCAGAAGTCAATCTTACCTCCATATTTTACAGAAATCTCATCTTTATCAGTAAAGGACCCTACTAGTAGACCCTACTAGCGGAGGAGGCGAATAATCGAGGATAGATTATGTACATCTCCCTACAATCAACGGCAATAAACAGAACAGAAGATCCCACATCACGAGATCCTTTCCCAATTCAAGGGGGCACCGGTCAGAACAGAATAGAAGCAACCCTCCTATTATAACGCCCTGAGGAGGGGCGGACCACATATAACTCCATAGATAGAGTTATCATCGATTACCACCATAACGTTCTAAGGTATGCTAGAAAACCTAACCTAATTGCATATCAGTCCTGAGTCCACAATAACAGAAACATAAACATTTTCTTCTTATTGTTTACTAAAAGCCATTTTTAATATCAGTCGAAAACATCACTATTAACCCTTCAGAGATTATATATAGATATCTTAAGGCCGATTCAAAATTAATATACTTCAAGCCGGTTTCAGATCACAGAACTTAGTTCAAAAATTATGTACTTTAAGCCGGTTTCAGATCACAGAACATAGTTCAAAAATCATAGAACTTATACATTTCATTACAAAGCCGATTTCAATTTACAATACAAGTGCCGATTTTGATATCACAGTGCAAATGCCGATTTTAAAATGCTCTAAGGCCAGTTCAACTTTCATAGGCAAATTTTTGGTTTCAAAATGCAGTTCCACTTTCATGGACAAATTTTCGGTTTCAAAATGCTCTAAGGCCGGTTCAACTTTCGTGGGCAAATTTCTGGTTTCAAAATGGGGTTCAACGTTTATGAGCAAAATTTCGATTTCAAAATGCGGTTCAACTTTCATGGGCAAAATTCCAGTTTTAAAATGCGGTTCAACTTTCATTGGCAAATTTTCGGTTTCAAAATGCGGTTCAACTTTCATGGGCAAATTTTCGATTTCAAAATGTGGTTCAACTTTCATGGGTAAATTTTCGGTTTCAAAATGCGATTCAACTTTCATGGGCAAATTTTCGGTTTCAAAATGTGGTTCAACTTTCATGGGCAACTTTTTAGTTTCAAAATACTCTAAGGCCGGTTCAACTTTCATGGGCAATTTTCGGTTCCAAAATTCAGTTCAACTTTCATGGGCAAATTTCCGGTTTCAAAATGCGGTTCAACTTTCATGGGCAACTTTCCAGTTTCAAAATGCTCTAAGGCTAGTTCAACTTTCATGGGCAATTTCCGGTTTCAAAATGCGGTTCAACTTTCATGGGTAAATTTTCAGTTTCAAAATGCGGTTCAACTTTCACGGGCAAATTTTCGGTTTCAAAATTCGGTTCAACTTTTATGGGTAAATTTTCGGTTTTAAAATGCGGTTCAACTTTCTTGGGCAACTTTCCAGTTTTAAAATGCTCTAAGGCCGGTTCAACTTTTATGGGCAATTTTTTATTTCAAAATGCGGTTCAACTTTCATGGGCAAATTTTCAGTTTCAAAATGTAATTCAACTTTCATGGGCAAATTTTCTGTTTCAAAATGCCGTTCAACTTTCATGGGCAAATTTTCGGTTTCAAAATGCCGTTCAACTTTCATGGGTAACTTTTCAGTTTCAAAATGCTCTAAGGCCAGTTCAACTTTCATGGACATTTTTCGGTTTCAAAATGCGGTTCAACTTTTATGGGTAAATTTTCAGTTTCAAAATGCGGTTCAACTTTCATGGGTAACTTTCCAGTTTCAAAATGCGGTTCAACTTTCATGGGTAACTTTCCAGTTTCAAAATGCTCTAAGGCCGGTTCAACTTTCACAGGCAATTTTCGGTTTCAAAATGTGGTTCAACTTTCATGGGCGAATTTTCGGTTTCAAAATGCGGTTCAACTTTCATTGGCGAATTTCTGGTTTCAAAATGTGGGTCAACTTTTATGGGTAAATTTTCGGTTTCAAAATACAGTTCAACTTTTATGGGCAAATTTCTGGTTTCAAAATGCTCTAAGGCCGGTTCAACTTTCATGGGAAATTTCCAGTTTTAAAATGCGGTTCAACTTTTATGGGAAAATTTTCGGTTTCAAAATGCGGTTCAACTTTTATGGGTAAATTTTCGGTTTTAAAATGCAGTTCAACTTTTATGGGCAAATTTCTGGTTTCAAAATGCTCTAAGGCCGGTTCGACTTTCATGGGCAACTTTCGGTTTCAAAATGCGGTTCAACTTTCGCGGGCAAATTTTCTATTTCAAAATGCGGTTCAACTTTATGGGTAAATTTTCGGTTTCAAAATGCAATTCAACTTTTATGGACAAATTTTCGGTATCAAAATCTCTAAGGCCGGTTTAACTTTCATGGGCAAATTTTCGGTTTCAAAGGTGTCGTATAAATGCTGGTTTCACAGCTTAATACTGGTAAGGACGATCGGTGGTTTTTATGAGAATGCAGAATATAGCTTCCTTTAAACATGGCATTAACAGAAATTCTTCCTTAATTCAGATGATCAGAACAATATCATACATACTTTAACATAATTTCATCAAAGTCAGATATACTTGCATTTCAAACATGAGCTTTAAAAACAGGGAGTACGTTTGCATGAACTTAAAAACAGGGGGGTGTACACTTGCCTGACTGTCGTTCGCCCACCCTTACAGACTGGAAGCTTTCTCTCCTTCTCTACTCCTTACTGTTCTTCTTACGGGTTGCTCGTGCCAGTTTTCTTGATCAAAACTGGGTATATATAGAGGAGGAGTTAGGTGGAGTAGGTGGGATAAGTTACCTACCTGATACTTCTTCTCAGAGATTTGGTGGGACTAAGTAGGTTAAGTTATTCATTTTGGTACTTCTTTACAGTGATTAGGTGGAAGTAAGTAGGGTGAGTCACCTACTTGGTACTTCTTCTCAGACGGTCAACGGGGTAGTTCACTTTATTCAGTTGGGATCCAGTGGGGTTCTAACCAATCGGCAAAGTTGGTCCTTATCTTTAGCTTGTCCTTAATTTATTCCTGAATTCGGTAATCAATTTCGGCTAGTCAATATTCTTTTCAAAATCGGTCAACCGGTCAACACCTTCAAATCTGGTCAACATCTTCAAAATTCGGTCAACACCTTCAAATTCGGTTAACACTTTTAAAATCCGGTCAACACCTTTAAATCCGGTCATCAATTTCAAATCTGGTCAACACCTTTAAATCCGGTCAACACTTTCAAATCCAGTCAACACCTTTAAATCTAGTTAACACTTTCATTATTCACTCCGGCCTCTTGCACTTCCATGAAGTGGTCCGGCCTTCTAGTGGTGTAAAGTCATTCTGGTTTCATCAAAACCCTCAAGGTTTAGGCTTCAACAAAATTCTCCGATTTTAAGTAGCAATATTTTATTTTGATTTCATACCTTTTTGATTTTGGGATCTCACAATATCATATTATTTTCTCCTTATACAACGCCCCGAGGACGGCGGTCATATCATATCATTTCTTCCTTGTACAACGCCCAGAGGATGGTGATCATATCATTTCCTCCTTGTATAACACCCCGAGGATGGCGGTTATATCATATCATTTCCTCATTGTACAACGCCCCGATGATGGCTGTCATATCATATCATTTCCTCCTTGTACAATGCCCCGAGGACGGCGGTCCACGTATCCCTCCATGGACGGAGTTATTTTACGTACAATAAATTCTTACATCAACAAGGATAATTTATCAATTTCAGTGGTCATTTTATGGCTAGTTTAATTGCTGGATCAATTTGCCCAAATTTTATTAACAAAGACAAGTAACGGTTGGGTCAGGTAACCGGTTCAATATCCAAATTGGGTCAAATTTAATATCCTAATATCTTAATATTATCGTAACATTCTTAAGTTGAATCGGATGCAGGTTGGGCAAATTTAGGGGCCGGTTCGGCTGGTCTAAACAAAAAGGGGAAAGCGGTTTATTTAGCTTATCCTTTAGCAGCATATGGGTGCTGACACCTAGTTCTTCAAGGGGCCGGTTCACTATTCAATTTAAGGTATTTTTGGATTCAAATTTGTGTATTGGTAGCTTGACTCTTGTACTAAATAACTTGGCCGGGGCGGCTCCTGCATCCTCCGGTTTAGGGCCGGTTCGGTTGTCTATTTTCAAACTATCATATCTTACTTCAACAGGAAGGTGCAGTGACTAGTTCTGTTTGGGTGACCTTTATGGCAAGTTCAAGGCCGGTTTTTGGTTGGTCCATGGAGTCTAATAATAGATAAAAGACTCAAGTTTAAGAATTGGTTCAGATAGTGGCCGCTTCCTGCCAAAATCTGGCCGGTTCAGGCCTGGGAAGTGGCCACAAATTCTGCATCAGCAGTGTTCTGATGCAACCAGTTTTCTGTCACTAACTTGGGGGCAGATTCGTGACCGGTTCGGGCTCAACTTTTACAAAAATATACTTTGTTATTATCATGATAATTTCAAGCTATCATGGCTGCCGGTTCAGCCCATTTGGGCACCGGTTTGGGGGCCAAAAGTTCACATATCAGCAGAATTGCTGAATCTAGCCGGTTGCTGATATGAAGGCCGGTTCAGTGACCGGCTCAACTCGGCTTTTCGAGCGGTTTGGTCAATACTTAGGTAAGGTACTGAAATTATAGTATACCGAATTTTGGCTCAATTGGACATCGTTTGGTGGGCTGTTTGGCAAAAGTTCAGAAAACCGTTTCTTGGTTGGTTTAAACTTCAGATTCAAGTTCAGCAATTTCATGAAATTTTGGATAATTATAATCAAATTCATACACTTTGCAAGTATTAGATCAATAATAATTTGCCAATTAACAATGAAAAACAACAAAGAATGAAGGGAATCAGAGTACACTTGCCAACAAAAATTCAGATACAACCTTGCTATCTTCAGCTTTCCTCCTTCCTTCTGATTTTTTTTTCCACTTCTGTTTTCCTCCTTCTCTCCCATGTTTTTCTCTCTTCTCTCACACGGCTTTCCTTCTCCTTTTTTTTACCCTCTCTAACTCCCTAACATGACCTTAAATAAAATTAATTGAGAGGCTTACTCATATCTTGCTGGAAGGAGCTGCTGTCACCTACTTCAACAGCTTGCAGCTACTGCTGCTGTGGGAGGTGGCTGCTGCAACAGCTGTGAAGAGCTGCTGCCGTGGCTCTTCCTCTTTTCTGAATTATCAGCAATTATATATTGCTGGTGTGTCGTGTGGTGGTGAGAAGCTGCCGTGAAAAATTCTGCTGTTTCAGCAGTCAACATAAGCAGCTGTGGTTACTTTTATCTTTCTCAAAATTGGGCTATTGTTTTATGGATACAGCTGCCGTAAAATGCTGGCCATTAGCTGATTAATTGGTTGCCATGTGTACTTGGCTTGCT
>JAODPA010029440.1:0-12554 GCA_025585075.1 Nepenthes mirabilis
ACATAATATCTAATAAAATAAGAATCATAAGCAAAATCGAAAGATTTTAAAAATAGATTAAAAAACAAGTTTGAATATATTTACCTTAAACCTCTGATTTAAGCAAATCTAACATAAAAAAGCTCCAAAATCATATTCTTCCTTCTCTCTTTTTCTTCTTTTTCTTTCCCTCCTCTTTCTCTCTCTTCTTTCTTTCTACACGAAATGACTAAAAATCGGGGAAAGGGCTTTTAAATATTCAATCAGTGCACGAGCACCAAATATACTCATATCAAGCACCAACTAAACACACAGGCGCACACGAACACGACATCAAGTACAACTCAAGTGCTAGTATTCTGCCTCATCTGTGCATGAGCGATATAATATGCACACCTCAGACGCCACATATTTTATCCAATCCACACATAAACACCCCATAGGTGTTTATCAAGTTCAAAGTTACTACCTCAAACACACATAAGTGCAGAAACAAGCATTAGTTAGGCACTAGTCTAATATCATCAAAATTAATTTTTTTAAAAATTTTTGCTATATAATTATTACTCAAATTAATCCAATATATATTATTAATAATATCACAATTTGCAAATAAAAAATCAGACATTATATTATCGGCAAGCAATAGCAAGCACTGGCATCCTGCGGCGACAACGGGTGGTCGGTGGCCAGCAGTGGCAATGATTGATGATAGCCCACAAGGAAAAAAAAAACCCCACAAATTTTACAGTGAATTATTCTTGCTTCTCTGCCAATAAGAATTCCGACACATTCAAATTTTCCAACAGACGAGATAATAAGAATTATCAGGAAATAAATATTACTAGGAGTAGTCATTGAATCCAATCTCATCCAACAGACAGAGTAGCAGAGGCTGGCAAAATTGAAAATCCTTGTCTCCCATGGCACACTTTATTAAGCCAATGGGTATCCGTACAGCTGGTAATTTGCCATGGAGTGAATAGAAAGAAAATTAAAAAATAAAAAAATAATAAAAAAGAAGTAATGATATCTGATTATTCAAACAACTTTGAAGATAATCAGCCATTTCCCCAGATCCGGACATGAGTTTTCAGTTGTTGGTTGCAATGGAGCAAATAGTCTGGAAGACTGAGTTTTGGACAAGTTTCATAGGCTGCTAATCAATTTGATTCCCTGCAAAGAATCATCTTCCACTGCACATACAAACGCCTTCTGCTCACAGGCTAAAGATACTGCAGAAATAAGGAAATAACCAATAAAACTCTGATTTGTGGAGTATATAGTCTGTATCAAATGGTAAAAGAGTAATGAACAGACTCCCAGCTGAACCCTTCAAACGACCGTACCGTAACAATCATGGATCCTTGAGTTTGATCCTGAATCACTATTCTACATCAGTTTTTATGGCACAGAAGAAGGGGGCTGAAATGGGGATGTTTTCTATACCTTGGATCTGCCATTGTTACAAGTTAAATCTCATTCTTTTAGTTTATATCCTCTTGTGATGGATCCCAATGATTTCTGGATCCCCACATTCCACTGCAATATTTTGTACTCAAAACAATGTGTTGCTGAAACAAAAACTGAAATTCATGTGCTTTGAAATCCCTCGATCACTTTTTTCCATTGCCAGGCCCGCTGTTTTGGATCCTCAAACGACATTACTTTTTTAAGCTGAAAATACAAGCAGTCCAGATCAGTGAGTCGGAAGAGAATTCTATGAAACCATCATTTTTAAATTTCTAATCATAATTCGCATTGCCAGATGAAGGCGATTAACACTTGTAAACTAAATGAAGCAACTGTGAAGAAGATAAATTAATTATGGTTGGATGAAAAAAAAGAGGTAGACCTAGAAAAACTTAGTATAATCGTACTAAATTACATAGAATGGCAAGCGCAAATTTTAATCACCGACTCCATTTACTGGGAATTAAGACTTTTTCTAGGAGGGTGAGTTGGTAAGTAAACTCGGACAGGCAGCACGAGAATTAAGAACCAATCCAAAGTAAACAGAATTTTGCTCTTACAGTGGATATCTTAAACTGGGAAGGGCTCATGACATGAATGCTCAGGTCATTGGGATTGTCAGACCAGATAATATTCCCTTTCACAACCAGCTTCGAAGGATTGACGTAGATCAATTTTGGCTTGTCAGTAAGGATGAGCTGCACTTTCTTGCTGCTCAGCTTCTGCATTTTCTTCACCATGGAGATCATGAGGACAGACTCACCGGGATCTAAAAACTGTTGCCTGTAAATGTAGCCAGAAATTTAGATCAACTTACAAATGAAATAAGGAAAGCCAGCAAAAATTGCATCATATTCTCATTCATCTTCACAACGATCCCAGCCTTCTTCAACGTACTCAAGATATATGGCTAAAGTCCAGACACTACTCATTGCAATGAGTGCATACACTACTCAGCCAAAGGCATTCTCCATTAGAAATATTTTAAAAGAATTCAATTATCGAGATTATAAGAATGCATGGTGCATTGCATTCAATCATAGAGCGTTTGATCATTCACTTCGAATAAAAGAATATCATAGATCATGGAATGAAATATCAACCAATATATCATTCTTGCGGCCCCAATATTGATATTTTTCGATACCGAGACAAAATTGCAATATGGATATATCTATAATATATTGGTCAATATTTTCTCAGATTTATTTTGTTCAACTTAGGAAAAAATTTGGGTCTAATACATCTGATACCAATGAATATTGCCTGATATAGCCAATATCAATACAGTCGCAATTGATACAAATATTTTCATCCATGTATTAAATGCTTGTCAACTTCCAAAGACATAATAGAACATCCATCACAAAGAATAACACCGTAATTAACAGAATGAATTCCAATGATCAGCACCACATAGTTTATATCCTAAATCCATGTCTTCCAAAAGGGCCAGCCTGTGCCATGTACTAGTAAAAAATAATGCAGAACAACAAAAGTTCAATCATTTGCATGAGGATAATCCAGCATTTGCTTCAGTGATATGGATAAGAAATCGCCAAGGCATATGAATGACTGTTGAGCAGTCTGTAACAGTAGAATACCATTTGGAATCAAAGGAATCAATTGAAGCCAGCCTTGTTATATGACCAGATGCTTCAGAAGATGAAGAAGCACCACATTTTCCATCGTTTGGCTTTGCTGGGCCATCCCCCATGTGTGCAAGGCCCCATTCATCTCGGACAAAATCAACTCCTTTGGAATGAGCCTAAAGGGCAACAACAGAAGACCAACTGTTACCTAGACAAAATATCAATAGTTATCAACAATAAACAAGTGAAACAAAGTGTCACCGACTCACTATAGGCTCATTGGCCAGTTTAGGAGGGGTTTGCTCCCTTAAATTTTTCCAGTCAACTCCGTTGAAAAAAGGATGTGCTTTAAGAGCAGCATAGCCATCAGGGCTAGCACCAGGTCGCTTGCTGGGATCAATAGACTGCATAATACCACAATGGGAAAAACCAAAATAATTATGAATAATTTTTATAAAAAATAAAAAAGAAAGCACAAACTTACGCAATCCAACAACTAAATAAAGAAATATAACACCCTAGACCAATGTTACATGTGACGGTGTCGACTTCAAAAATCAACCAAGTTCTATGTAATGACACAAGATTTGGGTTGAAATTTAATCTTTGACATGGATTGAGGGAATGCAATGTGTGGATGGTGCAGCCCATCTCAACCGCTGGCCTCATGTAGCAAATAACCGTAAGCAATTTTAAAACCAGACAAAAATAAACAAAGCACTTCCCCCGAAGCCACATGGATTCTTTGCCTCCCCTCCCAATTCAGTAGAATTGCTATTCCAAGTTGTTTCCTCTTTGACCTCCAAATATGCAAGACTATGCTTGGCAATTAACCTCTAGGCTTTCATTGGTTTTCCTCTACCCTTACAATGATCCTCTTCCATCCCCTTAAATCTCCTCATAGGTGCTACCATGCAGATCTTTGCTATTGATGATCATACCATCTCAAATGCATCTCTCACCTTTTGTCATTTATTGGCACCACTCATGTCTTTACAAATCATATTCTCTTCTTGTATGACCACACATTCATCATCGTACCATCTGCACCTTATTTAAACATGTTAGTGCTTTATCCCCAACATCTACACTTCATCTGACATGTTTTTTACTTATGGGTGAATAATATCCTCATCTAGTGTCCATCTCAAATGCTTTTCTCACCTTTTGTCATTTATTGGTGCCACTCATGTCACTACAAATCATATTCCCTTTTTGTATGACCACACATTCATCGTACCATCTGCAACATATTTAAACATGTCAGTGCTTAATCCCCAACATCCACACTTCATCCAACATGTTTTTTTTCTTATGGGTGAATAATATCCTCATCTAGTGTCCATCTTTCAGACCATTCACCTAAGATATTTGAATAGTCCCTACTCCATAGGCTTTCCATCATTGTCCCCATCCCTCACCATCTATCAGTCTGCTCGTACTACACTGGCATTGTCGAAACACCATCTTGGTTATACTAGTTCTAAAATCTCCCTCAAAAAGTTAAACTTAGCATTACTATATTCCCTTATCTCATCCACCAAAATCATATCATTGGCAAATAACATGTACAAAAGAACATCATCTGGAATGAGCTGATAGTTCATCCAAAACCAAAGCAAACAAATACAGGGTTAAAGTTGACCCCAAAAGCCTCAGTCTTGCCAACATGTGTCTGCATGTGTCTTTGCATAAGTCATTGCTCCACCATACGAGCTTTTATGATATTGGTTCTTACAAGAGATTCCCTTCTCCAATCCCCAGTGGACTTTTCCTCAAGAAGAATCATATGCCCTAAATTTCTCCATATATGCCACATCATATATTGCTCCACCATTCATCTTAACAACAAGATCACTTCCATAATAGACCTACATGGCACGAATTCAAACTCGTTCCAAACACACTTTAACTCGCCTTAACCTCCTTCCAATCACTTTTCCCATAAAATCTTACTCATCATTTTAAGACTTCCAATAACTAGCACAACTTTGTATATCTCAATTGTTCTTATAAATGGGTAATAATGTGCTCTTTCCACATTTCCTTGCCATCTTCTAGTTGCTCATGATTCTATTAATTAATCTAGTCAATCATGCAATACACTCCTCCCCATACTTTTCCAAGCTCTAATAGGTACCATCTAGCCCAAGTGCCAAATAAAACAAATAAATATTTAAAAAAAAAAAAACAAATGGAGAAGACACAACAAAAGTGCTCAAAAAAATATCCAAAGCTTACAAGCCATAGAAGTTGCATTGTTGGGATGTCCACTCAGTTTAGGAACATTTCTTCAATTTGTTTTATTTTTTGAATTTCTTCATGGTAATTGATTTATAAGAACATCAGAAACAAATACACCCTTCCTGAAGATTTGCCTTTTCCCACAGTGTTCAAATAAAATTTCACGATGGGTGCCTAAAGCTGATGTTGCATCAGGTGAATTTTACCATCTAATTCCAAAATATAAACTATTTACATAAAACAAGGTTTGAGATTCTAACTATTTGAAATCTGTCACATTGTAAACTCTCAGACATTGCAGCACGTGATGACTGCATTAATGCAAGTGTTCTTTGACTGGATCTTTGGGTTAGCTCTGTAATTTTCACTCTCTCTCCCACATGGATATGAAGATCAAAATCACCGTCATTGTGGCTTTGGCATCACTTAGTGCCCACTGTGAGCTAAGATGATAAGTTATTCTTCTTTTTTTTGTTGTTAAAAACAAGAAGACTTCAGGTTTTTTAATTTTAGCTGTGCTTTCAGATTTTAGATCTTCAGTAGTCTTGTTCTCAGTCAAGTGGTTTTGGACATTGTTGAAGCTATCATTACAAAGCTATCTCATTATTTTGAATGGAAAAGTACTGCAATCATCTGCCTATTTATCATCTTAAATGATGTTAGTAATTGATAGGCGTTCTAATTTCTATTTCTCACATCTAAAGGTTCATGTTGCTGGTACTGGGTTCTGTCCAATTTAGCATTTAAATTTTTCACTTACTTAAAAAAGCGTGATCAATTTTTCTTTTTTCTTTTTTTTACTTTTCCTTGTAAGTGATTCTGTAAATTGATGGGATAAAATTAATAATAACCCAAGAAAAAAGCCAGGCTTGACTTTTCTGGTACTGGGTTTTGTCCAATTTAGCATTTAAATTTTTCACTTACTTAAAAAAACATGATCAATTTTTTTTTTTAACTTTTCCTTGTAAGTGATTCTGTAAATTGATAGGATAAAATTAATAATGACCCAAGAAAAAAGCCAGGCTTGGCCTTTGTGGTGAAGCCCCCATGCTGCTTGATAACATTTTCAAGAAACAAAAAAAGTAACCATTAAATCACAGCAGATAAATACAGGACAAAAATCTTCACCCCTTTTGAAAACAGATAGCCAGTTTTTTCATCCCAAGTGTGTGTGCGGGTGCATGAATGCGTGTGCGTGTGTGCGTGCATGAGTGTCTATGAGTGTGAGAGAGAGGTGTTTCTAACCACTTTGGCATCACACACACCTCCACAGTCCACTTTAAACTCCCTTCCATACATCCAACTTTCTTAGCCAGGAAAAAGAAAAGAGAAGAAAAGAAAAGCCACTTTGAAGTTTAATGGATTGCACTAGACTTCAAAATAGAACATTATGAGGGATTCAACTTAACAAAACAGCTTAATTTAGCTTTTTAGATTTGAAATCCTCCTGTATAGCTGGGTTTTGGTGAGATGACAATGAGAATGAAGAATAAAATCAGCTCTCTGGATGTTTACCACAACAAAAACAAAAGCAACCCACTTCAAGAGTCAAGCCGCATTACAGGGTTGGGCTACATAAATCCTCATTCTCCAATCCTCTACATTTTGGGCAACATTTGCCAACAGTTGAACAAAAACCTTCTATATTACTTCACTCTAAGTTTTTCTACATATACCTCTCCGTAACCTTTTATCTCTAACATCAGCCAAATCACTTTTTACTTTCTATTGGTTATGGATGTTAAAATCCAATGTTGACGTATAATTGTGAACAGTAAATCAGCTGTGACTAGCTATGAAATGCAAAATCATCTAAAGTAAGACAAAATTCAGCTTTGACTAGAAAGCAGTGTACCAAGTTGAAGCATGCCTGGACTAGCTTTAGCCTACTTTTGGCAATAATGTGCTTTACTCAGCATGCTTGAGTAAATATATATTAACAGATGAGTACTATTCTTGGTTCTGTCTTCTACCTATTGGTTTATGTTTTTTTGGTTTCTTTAGTAATCCTACATTTAATAAAAGACATTTAACTTATTTATTTCTGGCATTTACTTCTTTATTTCACAGTTATGGATACGTATAACTGAGTCTACCATATACAATTGATTTACAATTCCTCACTAAGTGACAAAAAAATATAACCTCAATCACCAAAACAGCAACAAAAACAGAGCAATGGCAACCCAAACCTAAATATCCAAACAAACCCAGGTTAAGACAAAATACAAACAAAATCAATTCCTATTATAATTCACAATCCATTCAAGCTTCTTAAGTTCCCTATCCCTTCTCCACTCTTCAATCCTTGATTCTTGTCACTAGAAACATTTATCTCATGCAGCCATCTAGCTTCAATAACTTTAAAAAGCTTCATAGTCTTTTTTTTCATTTCCAACAAAGGACAAGCCCCAAAAAAAGGTATCATCTTGGAATGAGGCACAGGCATCTGTTCAACTCATCCCTTTTCAACTCTATCATAATATTTAGCCCAAATTTCCCAGAATGGGTGAAAAAGAAGTCTACCTTTAAATAAATTTACTTATTGAAGTCAAAATTCTCCTATCTGAATTCCCTGCTTCTCAAAAGGACTCAAACACAGACCAGAAGAAATGGTAAATTGATTAGATTTTTAACTGGATTAGGAAAGAAATAAGAGGAATAATGAGCATGAATAATAATAAATTATATCATTTTTATGCCCAAATGAAGGCAGCATTATGTTAGTAACTTACCAGCAATTGGTCAATTAAGTCTCTTGCCTCTTCGGAAAAATAACTTGGAAATTTGATGTCTCTGGCTATAATTTTTTGAAAAATAAGCCATTCACTGGCATCTTTGAATGGAGAACTCCCAGAAAGCATCTGGTACAAGGTGCAACCAAGAGCCCAAAGATCATTTCTGTTTGGGGGAAGAGAGAATGAGCAATGCCATTGTCAGAAACAAACATAAACAATATAGGAAAAGTGATAGTGCTCCCTCTACAAACAAATTTATCCACCATGTCCATGCCTCCATGACCCAGAGTTTCCTATTTTAGAAGTTATCCGGAACATAAACTAGTATATACCCAAAAGTCGCAGGTGAAGAATTGAGGACCTCAGGAGGAACATACGCAGCTGTTCCAACAAATGTACAAGCCTTGTCATCTGCACGGTCCAATAAACAATGTTTAATCTACCAGTAATCAACTAATCGTCAAACCCCCCCAAAAAAATTTCTGTATCAATCATACCTGATGCAGCATTAGGAAGGACAGTAATCCTGCTGTCTTGCATGGGCTTCACACTGCCAAAGTCAGCAATTTTAATATGACCATCTGCGGTAAGCAGCAGGTTCTCTGGCTGTCATTTACGAGAATGTTAGCACCACAAATATCCCCCAGAGTTCAATCACAAGGAAGGACAAACAAATCAGATAAAATGGTTACCTTAATGTCTCGATGTATCAAACCCAGACCATGTATATACTCGAGAGAATCTACAACTTCTGCAGCATAAAAGCGAGCTTCATCCTCTGACAAACGGCCATTCTACACACGATCAAATAAATTGAGTTTTAGAAAACATACAACTGCAAACTAGGAAAGCAGAGTCTGGCTATATGAACTGGTCCAAAATCATAAATCAACCAGAACTCATGAATTCTTAATAATTTATGAAGCGTATTTCATATAACAAGGCGGCAAAGTGCATGAGACTCCCTCATTGTGGAGTTTGGAGAGAATAAAATTTACGAGGCCTTACACATTACAGAGAGGCAATTTTCATCAGTTAAAGTTGCGACCTTGAAGTCAAAATGGAGCAACTTTATTGTCATACCAATGCGTACTCTCTTTAAAATAACATCATAGGTAGAAAAGGATTTTAAATGAATTTGAATACAAAATAACAAAAACTCAAGAAGAAACAACAACGAAGAAAAAAAACTCCAGAACCTATTTTCAGGAGATAATACCTCAATAACCAAGAAAAAATTTACACATTCCAACGTATAGATTAAGAATTCTCAAAACTCTTTTCTAATGATTGAAGTACATGATATGTGATAGATATCTCTTACCAGTGACAGGAAAATTCAAAGGATTTAAGTACTGTCAGTTTTACTCACCCTGGTTATCTGATCAAAAAGCTCCCCACCTTCGCAGCATTCAAGAGCCATGTCTACATGAATAAAGGAAGAGATTAGATATGCCAGAAGAGGAAATATGAAAATGAAGCAATTGGGAACAGATGAATAAAATAGAAGCAAAAAAGCAAGCGTGTTGTAGCATAACAAATCCATGTAAACAACAGCAAAGAATACCCACATAGGGAAAAAGTATCTTGAAATGTGAAATAGAGTCGCACAATGCCAGGATGATCCAACTGATCAAGAACAATCCGTTCCAGTTTCACATAAGCAGTTTTATTTTCCTTTGTAATGAACTTCTTGTCCATAATCTTCAAAGCATAAACAACCCCCGTGTCCTTCTTTTTTGCTCTCACAACCTGCCAGCAACAAGAAGTTATTAAGAAATGAATTGGGAAAAATGTCGGTTACATTTTTAATAGTCCTCTGACAAAATAAAGGTAAAATTTCTAAAATCCCTAACAAGTACAGGTGTAACGTGGATGAAGCAATCATGGTTCAATTTGAACAAATTAACCCCTCAGTTATAATAACATCAATCCCCCATTTTTTCCTGCCAGGATGCCATGTGGAGAACCCCCACAACAAATTCAGAAATCAATGATACTATTATGATTTCATTGTAAAACAATAATGGTTGAGTTTCTGAGGAAAAACACGTCCATCTACACAGCAATCACAACACATCTACATGCCACAATGCAACAACCTAAACTTGAGCACAAGCAACATTCCTAATCGCCACACCACTATCCCAGAGCCATGCCTAAAAGGTGAGATGATGAGGACCACCAACCCCAATGAAGCTACCGATAAAACCCCACCTTTAGCTCACCCAATCCACTGCTAGCAATCCCACCTCCATTGCCAACAACAAGACAACCGTGACCACCCAACTAGTTTCTTGATAGACTCCCTACGTTCAGTACAAAAGCTTCATGGATCACCACAAACAATAGCTTCTGAAGCACCTAGAATCTTCAAAGCTCAATATAACTATACAATTTGTAGGCGATGATTTAAAGAAAAATCCAGGATGAGCTTTCTTAAATCATAGCAAAAGCATCACAAATGCCCTCAAACAATTTTTTACATCATCATTTTCAAGAGGATGGTTAAGTTGCCACATAAAACAAAAATGCGTTCAACAAAACATTTCGTGTTCCAGAATTAAGAAATTGTGATACCTAAGAAAACATACGGAACTATGTAAACATACTGCCTTTCTAAAAAGATCTAGTACAAAGCAGTTGTTAAAATTACATTTTCAAGAAGTTTTTTTGATATTTTAGCATAGTCGAGTGATCCAGGACAAACAAAAGCTAGTCACAATTATAAATTTGAGATTATATTCAAAAAATACGATCTAAACCAATATCGCTGTTGCACTCGTTATAAATAACCTAAAAAATAATACAAGGGACCTGTTTGAATTACATTCATCAAACAAAGAGCAGTATTACCACTCAACACAGCTACATTATATTGCAATAATCATAAGAGCCATCTGTTGCATCCAAGTACCAAATTGGGGAAAAAAGTAACATTACAAACATAATAGTGCAGTTACAATAAAAGCCAATTTAAACCACTATTATATGAAATAAACCAAACCAGATGACATGCCCACATCTAGAAAATAGATTAGAATCAGCAAAACAAAATGAACGAGAAGGACGAGAAAGCTTGGAAACCTTGGAATAAGAACCAACGCCGTAGATCTTGCCCAGTTCGAAGTCTTGAATGCTCAAGTTCTCCTGAGGAGCCCTAAATTGAAAGCTTTTGCCTCTCTGAACGCCGCGCCCATTATTTGATGAATTGTTTTGAATCCTCAATTTGGAATCAAATTCCTGCTCCATCTTAGCTCCTTCTCCTCCAATCAATGCCAACATCTCTCTCTCTATTGCTCCTCATACAAAATTCTCCATACATTTCACCATTTTTCTCTCTCCAATCAATCAATCGCTCTCTCCCTCTCTCACGTAACAAACTGTAAATTCACAGTCTTCGATAACCCGTCAACAGGAAATTAGCTGATATCAGAATCTCTCTCTCTATCTCTCTATAATTTTTGGAACCATCAAAAAACAGATAAAAACGAAAAGCAATAAGAGAAACAATTGATTGCTGTGCTTTTTCCTGAAATTCCTCAGCTTTACTTAACCCTGGTTCATATCAAAAACCCTACAAAATAAGGGGGAAAAAGACCCTCCTGCACAAAACACATAAATTTTGCGAATGTTGACAAAATAATCGAGAAAAAAAAATTGTGATTACTTCTTTCTTTTACGCCTGCACGAAATGAGAGATGGAATTCGATAACGGGATCAACTAAGACAAGGACGATATGGCGATTGACATGAGCTTGCAGGCGGCACATGGCATTGTGTGTGAGACATCATTCTGACATTCTCTGCCTCTATATCGAGGGCCTAAAAAGGCAGGGAGAATGGAAGTGGCTCTGCTGCTGCTGCCTATGATTGGAAAGGCCAGCAAGACCACAGTATGTATTCGCGTTGGAGCCAACTGATCATGGAGGAAGGACAATGCGCCTCAAATTTTCATAGGTCAAGCCCTAGCCCATCGTAAGAAAATTTCAGCGTCAAAAATAGATTCGGGACATTAATAATCCCCACATAGATATGTCCTTCAACTGCATGAGAATCACCCTGCTCAGTAGTCCAGACACGTCAAATCGAACCACTGGTCTCGAACTGTTGATAATAAAGACATGGGAGAGGAGTAATTGAGAGTATTGGAAAAAGAGAGAAAGGCAGAATTCTCGTATCCAAGTTCACATTTTTAAGCATCGAATTCAGCCTTCAAAAATGGGGGTTTCAAAAAAATAAAATTATAGTGAGATTCAAGGTCACATAAGATTTGAATTTCATCAAATGCGTCTGCCCAATTGTCCCAATAGGACCACCATGATAGAAAATCATTGTGCTAAATAATTACCCCATCAAGAAGTAATCAGCCTATATTGATTGTATCATTCGAGTAATTAGTTTTTAAAATTTTTAATAATTAAGTCATTTAAATGTGATTTGAATAATCTAACAATTAAGAAATGGCCGATCTTCAAAAAGTCGGGGGCCAACTATGAACTAAGTATGTTATTTTGAAGAGCATTTT
>JAODPA010029462.1:0-12552 GCA_025585075.1 Nepenthes mirabilis
GATGGAAAAGAAAGACAGCATTTGCCGATTTGACTGAGAATTTTCCACAGCACTACAATTATATCCGCCGCATCCGGCCTCCCCTTCCCACTCTTCTTCCTCTTCGATGGCCTCACCGGAAGAACTTCCGCAACAGCCGCCCATCCCAAAGAGCGCGATCACTGACGAAGAAGACAGCGATTCGCACGATAGCGAAGACGACCAGAATGGAGACGCCGAACGAGAAGACGGTGAAGCCGACTATGAAGAAGGAGATGAAGAAGAAGAAGAAAACCCAGCGACTGAGGAGTCAAAACTGCGTTCGCAGAGGGATAAGTTAGGGAACTTGTTTCGTCGATTGTCATCGGAGAAAGTAACCCTAAGAGTTCACGATGTAATTATCAAAGGCAACACAAAGACCAAGGAATTCTTGATCGACGCCGAAGCAGATGCCCTAAAGAAGGCATCCACAGTTCAAGAACTCTTGCAAGCAGCAAGCGTCGTCAATGCTCGCCTTCAACGGCTTCAAATTTTTGATTCTGTAAACATTACGCTTGATGCGGGGCCTCCGGAGTTGCCTGGTACTGCTAACGTCGTCATTGAGGTTTCCGAAACCAAGAATCCTCTCACCGGTGAGATTGGAATTTTCACGAAGCCTGAGGTAATTTCATTTCTTCCATTAAGAGCCATTGGATTTTTAATTTTTCTGTTTTCGCGCAGTAGTTTTATGTTCTGTGTTGTTTGTGATACTTTTGATTTGGGATAGTTGATCAAGGGAAGGATTGAGTGGTAGAAATTTGATGGTAGCATTGTTTAGAAGTTGCTTGCAGGCCCTTTGGAGCCTATGCTCTGCGATATTAGGATTGGCAAAATGCTAATGAACTTTCGCCATCATTAGTGCTTTCGGATTCTGGTGTTATTTGGCTGCAAACGTAAGTGCAAAATTTGGTGGCTTCATTTTTTTTCTGGTGTCCGTGTATAAACATTCTTCGTAAAGGGGCATCCATTATGACTTTATTCCTAAACCGTGGATGGATGTATTGGGCAAAAAATTGCACTAAGGGAAAAAATAGTGATATAAAACACTTGTTTGATT
The DNA here is from genome assembly GCA_025585075.1 of Nepenthes mirabilis. NCBI lineage: Eukaryota > Viridiplantae > Streptophyta > Magnoliopsida > Caryophyllales > Nepenthaceae > Nepenthes > Nepenthes mirabilis. The sequence goes on from JAODPA010029462.1 coordinate 1,076, forward strand.
TGCCTTCCCATCTGTGATGTATTATGAGGAGCCAGTGCATTTAGATCTTCCATCCATTAAAATAGGAGATTCTGGTTTTGTAGGCTAGGTCATGGTCTCTTGAAGGATCACTTAAGCTGAAAAATTTGTTCGGATATGGTGATCATTGGGATGGATCTTTGGCCTATGGCTGGGACCAAACAACAGAGGTAAGTGCCGGTGTTTCTTTGCCAAGATTCAGGCGCTGGGTCACTCCTGTGCTTGCAAGAGCATCTCTGCTTTCCCAGGACTGGCTAAAGTTCTCCTCTTACAAAGAGAGATCACTAGGTCTCTCTCTGGGGATATTGTCAACACCGAATCATGACTTGGCATACAATTTGACATGGCGTACCTTAACCGATCCATCTCAAATGGCATCTAGGGATGTAAGGAGGCAGCTGGGACATAGTTTACTATCATCTCTGAAGTACACATTCAAAGCTGATCGGAGGAATTCACCATTAAGGCCAACGCGAGGATATTGTTTTCTTTCTACTACTCAAATAGCTGGCATTGCACCTGATAGTCGGAGCTTACGGTTTTTGCGCCAGGTATAATGCTTTCCTAGCACTGGTCCTAGTATTTCCTCTACCTATTAATATTGCATTAGTAAATACATTTTTATTCACTTAGCTCTCTCTGCCCTCAAAAAATGGTGCCATATGCTACTATTGATTCAAGCAATTTCTGTGTGTCGTGTATGCATCAGGAGTTTTTGGTGACATATGCCCCTTATTTGGGAGGATGCTACCCGTAATTCATCTCTCTGGTTGAGTTGAACAGAGAAACCTCATCATTGTTCATTCTTGTCATGTTCCTATGGTTCTTTTAGTAGATCATCTTAATTTATCATAGCATATTTTTTGAAGCATTTCTCCCTGATTGGTTGTGAAATGTTCTTACTAGTAGGCCATATAGGGTCTTTTTCTAGCAGGTGAAAAAGGTTAACACAGTTTTGAATCTGTGTTGTGGCTTTATCTATAGCAAACATAAGTGCCGTCCCTTCGTTGCAGCCATAGTGCAGTGGTCGTGGTGCATGTTGTCCTTATCTAGACCTGTGTGCACTGTGCATGCTATATGACCCTAATAATATAATGGAAATAAATTTTCTGTGTGCATGCTATTTAAATCTATGTGCACGTTTCAAAATTTTTGGTGACTGTGGAGTCTCCATTTGTTTCTTGGCTGTGCTGTCTTATCAATTTTCTTTTCATGCCTCAGTGTTGTCTTACCAATTTCCTTTTTTTAAAAAAAAAAAAAAAACTTAAGCAGGTGAAAATTTCTATATACTTGAATGTTGATGTCAAGATGTCACTAGCCATAAGAAAAATTATATACTGAAGAATCAAAACTCTTGTTAAGAGTTTATTTTCCAAATTAGACATGTTTAACTCATATCATCATCTGTTCTGTGTCATTTGTACTTGTTGGATTGGGTAGTATCATATCCTTCATTTGCATGGTAACATAATGGTTGCTGTGCATTCTGATGTTGTCCACAAAGCAAGTTTTTGATTCCTTTGTTCTGCAGCCTTGTTCTGTGATGCGAACTTTGGGATTTTCTATTTTGTCTTGCACTTCTCCTTCAATTTTATCCTGGAAAATGGCTAGCAAGGTTGGCCTAATATTAATAAAAAAGGTAGAATCCAAATCCTTGACTCCATATATATGGAGAAGGGACTTATTGTGAAGTAAAGCTTCTAACTCAGGATCATTCAACACCCTGAAACTCATGCCATCAAATTCCGAAGGGTTGGGCTCCCTTGTCTTAAATCTAAGCAAACAGAAGCCGCTGGTCCACAGTTGCCTCATTTGTTATATAAAGCTCTTGCTTGTGTCCCATGAAAGAATCTTGTGCTTTTGAAAGACACCCACATTTTCCTTTTTGGTTGCAATTCTTTTGAAGTCTTCACTCTCAAGAGGTTGACAGTAAACAGGCATGGGCACCTTTGAGTGCACCACCTTCCTCCATTCATATCGTCTAGATACTTGTGGTTGATGTAGAACAAGCCCTTGGAAAGGGAGGGAGTGTTCTCAAGACATGACATTTTGACCTGTAGTTAGAAATAGATACGATTTAATATTTCGTTCATATTTAGAGAAATGTTTTGTTGTCGCATTTAATAGTTTATATGGTATAGTAATATCTAGTATTTTCCTTTACCCTAGGTAGTTTAGGACATATTTTAGGAGATAATACTAAGCATATTGTTTTCCATTGTTGGATACCATTGGGGTGCATATAAAATGCATCCTGAGCACTTTTTTCTCTTAATCGTTGTTGATTATTGATATAAATATTCCTAAAAATAATAGATTTTATTAAATTGGATCTATAATTCACAGAGATAAAAGATTGACTGTGATTTGATACTAATTAATGCAAGTTGTTAAAATATAAAAATGCATTATGCTTACTTTGTGATCGAAATGTACCCGAAATTCGAAAGGAAAATTTTATAAGACATCTTTTTGGCTAATCATTCTTAATGTATTAGAATGTTGCATAATAACACAAGTAAAAAATAAAAAAGGCGTTGTGGAGATGAAAATCTTAAGATGGATGAGTCGTTTCAATTTATAAAAAGGATGTAGCACTAATTAATTGAACAGAATGTTCTAGTATATAAAAATCTTAAGCTGACGTGACATTAATTAATGCAAGTTGGTTAAAATGGAAAAATGTATCGTGCTTACTTTGTGATCAAAGTGTACTTCTAAATTCAAAAATAAAATTTTGTATGACATCTTTTTGGCTAATTATACTCATGTATTAGAATGTTGGGTAATTACCCATGTAAAAATAAAAAAGACATTGCGAAGATAAGAATCTTAAGATGGATGAGTTGTGTCAATTTATAAAAAGAATCTAATACTTCTTAATTCAACATAATGTTCCAGTATACTCCATGATTGCTGGATTTAAAGTCCAGAAAGCAAGACTAATTGAATTTCTAGTTGAGTGTAGAATGAGATATCTGAGTTTTATCATAGCAGCATAATAGCCACAAAAAAAAATATACCCGTAATTTGTTTTGCTGTTCATGTGCCAACTGTTTCCAAGGATGGCTGTAGCAACATAAACAAAAAAAACAAAAAAAAAAAAGAATTCGAAGATGCCTTGGTAGTCGAGATTCACAAGAAGATGCTGAGTATCTGAGGAAAATCAAATTGGTTGTGGTAAGAAGTATAATATAACATTGGAATGGTTGTAAAGAGTATGAATTGTGTTTGTACTTGAAATTTAGGATGTGGAAATATTTTTAGAATTCAACGGAGAAACTGATCATTTGTTCCAGGTTTTGTAATTGGAGTTAAGTGCAAGAATGTAATGGTGTTTAATGAACAAAATTTGATTTGTCATGAAGTTTGGAAGACAAGGACTTGCAATTCAATTTGGTGACAAATTCAGTAAGGTTTTTATCATAATTTGGAGTATGGAACTTCTTACAAGAATTAGGATAATATCACCAAGTATCAGTGTTCCTTACTTTCATTGTCCCTTCTTCCCCTGCCTCCCTTCTTCCTTTCTTCTCCTTTTGTTGGCTCTTGGCTGAATGCAACTAATGAAGCCACAGCTTCCTTTATTGGCTTTAAAATGAGCCCCAATAATATATTTTTCCACCACCACTAATCCCCACTCAACCTGCCAACATTAGATGTCCTATGCATTGATTTAACAATTTACTAGTTCCGGGTGTCAGTGTGTCACCCTGTTAACCTATGTGTCACCAAAATATCACCACAGTTATCCAATGTGTCATCTACTGCTAATGTGTCTCAATAATTTAGATTAACATACAAATTAGAAAGTCGTATACTTGGATTTGGATATCCGAATAATAATAGGTCCGGTCTTTGTAACTCTAAATCCTGCGCACCACAAAAACATGAATCAGAAGTAAGAGGTATACGGGATTCTTTCATCGGAATATCTTTCAACATTCAAGTGAGTGATCTTTCTGAGTAGACGGAAAGATAATGCGAAGATAAATGCAAGATTAAAAGAGGATAGAGATGAATGTGGATTTGGCGGGCTTTGCTCCACTTTGTGCACTCGAATGTTGAGTGCCTTTTTTCTCTCCTTCTCTTGTTTGGGAGAAGATGTATTTATAGCCTGAGGTTCTGTTTGACTAGTCAGTATTTTAAATTGCTGCACGTGTCCAGAGCCGTTTCGAAACAATTATGGGGGGCGTTACTTTTGGTATGCAACTGCCATTCTAATTTAATGAGGTAACTTCCTGACCATTAATGATGAGACCTTTTCAGCTGATCCATTAATTGGCTCGTGATTATCCTTCTTTTGGTAACTAACCACTCGGATTAAGTACTTCAGTTAATGTTCTTAGAAGTTATTATTCGACTATCTGGACTAGCTTTGTCGCTTCTTCGTCTGGGCCGCTGGAGTTTTAGGTGTTGGGCTGATCCACCTTAGGCAATACCTATCACTAGTCTCCCATGCTGGGAGATTTAAATTCAAACTCTTAGCATGTCATTTAAGGTATGCCTGCTGGTTTGCCATCGATGTGCATCTCTGCTGTGAATATTCTGATAATCAAGGGTCTTGTTTTGTAGGATTTGATTCATTGCCTTTAATGATCGTAATTCTATATCTTCTTTGAACTGGTAGTCAGCTAGGCCTTCATACCGGCTATAAATTGAGGAGTCTTTGTTAGTTTGCATCACGAGGCATTCCCTTTCTCGTTTGCCTGCATGGATATGTCATTGTTGCAGTTGCGATTGGGTGATGCCGGAGAGAATGGAAGAGTTACTTCAAGTTTCTAGATCATAGTCCGAGGAGGCATTTGAAGATTGTCTTGGTTACTCTTTTTTATCGGGGAAACCATCTTGGTTTTCCTCTTTTACGTCCATTTTCAAAACTAGGTCTTCTTGTTGTAATAATGGCCTTGGCCTTATTGTCCCTTTTGAGGTGATCTAGGCGGCTATTGCGGGCATGGGCGGATGATTTCTTCTTTCTTTTCCTTCCTCCACGGTGCCTTTGAAGTTCCTGGAGAGGAGGTTTTTTGATCCGGGTCGTTGTCCTAGGTCTTTCTCCCTTTTACCCGAGTTATACCTTTACTGTTCTAAGCTTTTACATTGTAAAAGGATTTAATGGATAGAATTACTTGAATGATAATTCGCTTTCTTTGCATAGCTTCAATATTTTTGTATTTTTTGAGTAGTTGATCTCGAGTTGAGTGCTGATCATGTTCCGGAATATCGTTTTTTGTTAATTTCTAATAATCTAACAATTCGGACTTCTGACAATTCGGCACGTAATAATTTAATTCGAATAAACACGAAATTTGAGTATCCATGAATTAATTGAGTCGACTTTAATTAGGGTTGAATTGTCTAATCATAATTAATCAAGTGATAGAGTTGCTTATGACAGTATGCAGCCTTGGGAAGAGTCGTGTCTGGTCATCATGGTTGGTTCAGCGAGATGGATGTGCTGCAACGCCTTCCTATATTGGCATGTGTCTCAGCCATTATGATAATGTGCCCTCTGGTATTTCTAGGCGATGTCGTTTTGGGGTTAGAGCCTTCACCTATTTAAATTCTGGTGCTCCTTCACTTCTACATCTCTTTGTATTCCATTTCTTTCGGTCCTAATTTGCTTTCCGTTTCCCGTTGTTCTTATGGCTCTTTGTGCAGTCTCCAAGGGTGTTGCTAAGATTTCATCTATCTTGACGATCGAGAATGTGCTGGATGTTTACGATAAGTTTTAACATTCCTGTTGCTATTCCCTTCTAGATTTCTTCACCTTCCAAGAGGGCTTATTCTTCGAGGCTTGGATTCATCGTCATTTACGAAATTTATTTGGAGGGGCTTTGCATTCCTTTTGCGGGGGAATTATATGTGTACCAGAGGCTTTAGAAATTCCTATGGCATGTCTCCAACCTAACACCATCAAGTATTTAGTCTCCCTGTGCGTTTTCCTTTGTCGCTGGGGACTTTGTTTGGATGTTAGGCTGTCAAAGTGATTTTTTGATTTAACCCGGAGGGCGACTGGATTTTGTTTACTCTCCGGAAGAAGTATAAAATAAGTGGTGGAAATCTGGATTCAATAAAGGGTTGGAAGGACTGGTATTTTTTTCATTGTGGTCCCTTCCAATTGGACTCTCTCCAATAACTGGCAATTGATTAATTTAGCCTATTCCGGTGATGTCTTGGAGACTGAGACTTTTATGGCTGAAACGTTAACGGAATTGATAGTAGAGAATGCTATCTCGCTTTGGAAGACGGGCAATTTTTTGACTTGGCAAGTGCTCGCTAAAGTCAATTTGGAGGTTAGGGTTGATGATGAAGTCGTTGCTGACATGCCTCTTCGCAAGTCCAAGGGGAAACCGGGGGAACTTTTTATTCAGGATCCTTCAGAAATGGCAGATGAAGAGATAGGTTCCTGGGTTCCTGTTTCGCCCTATCCGTCCTCCTCCGATGACTATGACAAGACGATTGATGAGCCCTGGTATTAACCATGGTCGCGTTGTTGTATTGGATGTGATATGATTTTTATTGTTGATGAGAACGGGTAGTTTGACTACGTTCCCATAGACGGTGCTAATGATGTGTTTTAATAATTTGGATTAACGTATGAATTAGAGGGTCGTGTAGTTGTATTTGGATATCTAAATAATAACGGTTATAGTCTTCGTAACTTCAAATCCGAATTATACGCACCATACAAGAATGAACTAGAAGTAAGAAGTATAAGAAACTTGTTCTCCGATATATCTTTCGACGTTTAAGTCAGTAATCTTTCTGAGTAGACTGAAAAACAATGAGGAAATAAATGCAAGAATTGAAAGAGGATAGGGATGAGTGTGGATTGGAGGGTTTTGCTCCACTTTGTACACTTGAATGTTGAGTGTTTTTTTTCTCCTCTTATTTGGGAGAAGATGTATTTATAACCTAGGGTCTTGTTCAATTAGTCAGCTTTTGAAATTGTTGCACGTGTCCAGAGCTGTTTTAGAATTGCTATGGGGAGGCTTTACTTTTGATGTATAATTGCCATTTCAATTTAATGAGGTAACCGCTTGGCTATTAATGATAGGACCGTTTTAGCTGTTTTCTGGATTAAGTCATTAATTGGCTTATTGTTGTTCTTCTGTTTTTTGTAACTGACCGCTCGAATTATACCTTTAAGTTAATGCCCCTGGGAGTTATTATTTGATTATTTGGGTTGGCTTTGTCGCTTCTTTATTTGGGTCATTGGAGTTTTGGACCTTGATCCAAATTTGTGCTGGGCTGATCCGCCTTGAGCCATGCCCATCAACTACTTAATCCATACACGAATCTACCAACATTTAGGCAAATTTTTAGTCCTTCACTTTCCCCTGGCTGCATGCCTAGAGTCCAGCTTTTGCCATAATAATCCATGATCCACATATCCTAAAGATATTAAAGCTTCCAAGCTTAGGCATGCATGAAATAATCTTAGGTAAGACAAAATCTAAGTCCCTTGTTTAGAAAGTATATGTACATGTCCTAATACATCATGATTGAATATCAAATCCTGCTGGGAAATAAAATATTACAATATTAATCGTACCTTTAACCTTAATAACATATTAAAAAATTCAGTGTTACACCCTTACATCCTATTTAGTTGGGAAAACACCTTTTCAATTTCTTTTCCACTTTTCCATTTTCAAATTTTCTTGAAAAATACGTTAATTTGTTTCAGTTACAGATGTGAATGTTTTAACTAGTTAATGCTTGTTAATAGTTGTTGCTAAATTATCAATTGATTAAATTTGTTAATTAATAAAATTAAATGATAAATTAACTTAGTATATTTGTTTGTAGTAAATTAAACTTATTGAACTTAGTTTATGATAATTTGGTTTATAATTATTGGAAGTCATGAGAAACCTTACATAGAGTATACCAGCAAGCGTATCACATGCCAGATCGGATTCTAAATAATAATCTGTTATATAAAATGATACTTGTTATACATATTTTGTATTCTACTACCCGTATCGAATGTTAAACTTGTAACTATGAGTGTTGTAGCATGAGCTCAGTTTGTATGAGCTAAATTCATTGAAGCAATGTGTTGAGCTCATTATTTTGTGCTTGCCAAATTAATAAGTCGAATCTATGTCAATTAATACTCAATTTATTTATGACCTTTGCATTTCATTATCGACAAGTCAATAATGGATATTAAACATTATTTTTTTATAATGATGATCATTCAATTTTTTGTAATATAATTAGTTTAATTTTAACTTAAATTAATGTGGAACTATGTTTTTTTTAAGTTATAGAAAATGTTAGACGGTAGCCTAAATATTATCATTGCCAAAAAATTCTTGTATTTGTTGCCCTATGAATTTCTGGTCATCATTTAAGTAGTCTTTAATCATGTCTACTACTCTATATTCAACCAGGTTGTTTAAGCGGCTTTCTTGCTTCTGATATTCTCAACAGGAGTTCGATTTTCGCTATGCCTTTCCTTTGGGATTCTATCGAGCTGCTCTTAATCTCGGCATCTCAGGTGGTGTTATTTTCCCATGGGGAAGGGGATTCTTGAATGAGCCGTCTCCACTGCCGGATAGATTCTTCATAAGTGGCAATTCGTCTCCAGTTTGCTCTTTGGGAGGGCCAAATTCGCTGTTAGGGTTCAAGTGTAGGGGGCTTGGACCTACTGAGCCGCGAAGGCAAACTAAAGATAACGCAGATGGTACCGATCCTGAAACCATGCCTGAAAGGGATGTCCTCGGGGGAGACCTTGCGGTCACCGCATTTGCTGATATTTCTTTCGATCTTCCACTGAGGGTGTTCCGAGAAGCTGGAATACACGGCCATTTATTTGCTTGTGCTGGAAACATTACCAAACTGACAGAGAACGAGTTTCGCAGTTTCTCTTTTCAGAAATTCTGGCAGTCATTTAGAAGTTCTGCTGGACTTGGGGTTGTTGTTCCTACGAAGCTATTCCGCATGGAGGTTAGTTCTCTTTCCTGAGATGTCACTTTAGCTAGGAAATACTGTATCATTTTTTATTGAATAAGTAGAATATAAGTAATTGTAGGATAAAAAAGGAAATCCCATGCTGCCTCTTGGAGTACAGTCACTTTAGTCAGATATTATATTCTACTTATCACCTCACATGAGTAGGAACTCACCATGCCAGTTGTGCTTGTTTTCCATAACCATGAACATGCTGTAGTTTTAGTGGATCCCATGTGTCAGTTGTTGAATTTTGATCTGATTTTATGGGGAAAAATAAAAGGTCTGATCTCCTCGTATACTTATCAAATTTAGAATTATGGAGAGTTAAATCACGATTTAAGAGTTAAAAAGTTCATTTTAGTTCATAATGATCAATTTAAAAAGAATCAATTGATTTTTTTTAAAAAAAATTATAAAGCCCTCAAGATGCACACCATGACCCTAAAAAAGGCACGCAATTATTGAAATGAGCCTTATCTAGGTACGTTGAGGCACTAGCATTTACACTCCATGTCTAGGCGCACATTTAACAACATTGGCTGGGTTTACAACGGAGCCTTATCAAGGTATGTTGAGGCGCCAATGTTAAACCCCTAGTCTAAGCGTGCCTTTAACAACAATGATCGGGTTTACAGAGAGACTATATGCTGTAGCACATGTCAGTCATTCTATTGACTTCTTTCACGATCCTTTTTGATTTTTCAGGTTAACTACTGCTACATACTGAGACAATTTGAGCAGGATCAAGGCAAAACCGGCATCCAGTTTAGCTTCTCTTCTCCACCATAAAATGTTGGATTTTAGATTAACGTTGAATGCACGGGATCCGTGTAGTCCACCTGGTAATCCCCTTTGAGGTCGTGGTTCTTTCTTTTTCTTTAATTTCAATTTGCATAATGAGTTTTCTTTTCCCTTCTAAGTGGTGCCATGATTGTCCTTAGTCTTGTATTTATGGAGATATAGGCAATTATGTTAGGCCCCCACAAAGGGGAGTAGAAAAGAAACTGGAGCCATTTCAGGTTGATATGGATACTTGGTGAGGAATCAAACATTGGGCTCGGTATCAAGGTGACCATACCAATTCAAATTCCGGACTGCTTTTCAAGCACATTTTGAATTGCTATTTTGTTTTGGGATCATGATTTCTGCCAACGTTATTCAAATAAGTTGATGTGATATCCCATTCATTTGTTCATCCGTGTGGACTAGTCTATATAATAATAGATTAATAGATAAAATATTACATTATCGTATGATTTTGTAAGGGTGTTCGTTGGATATGTCCAAAACATGTGTGCACATACAAAGGCATTGGGTATCACATGATTTGCAAGTCTTGCTTTCTATCAACTGCCTTGTTGTTACCATTTGGTGACATGATCTGTTCCTTGTGTTGTATAAAGGATCAAAGGAAGGAAAATTAATAGAATTTTCCGTGACCTTGATCCGAACCTATGTTTTTAGCATTATTAATGGAATTGATGAGCACTTAGAATAACGATATGACCATCCAAGAAGCTACTAATCCGATAGAGAAAGTTCTATATCTACATTCTAAATTTCTCTGACCACAACAGAGACCATATTAAGGGGTCGGTGTAAATTGTTGAAGGTATCAAACAAATTGAAAGGTTGATAAATTTGAGGTTTTACGCCTCTTAATCAAGTAGGTAGTAACGTATCGGTTGCGTTTTGGCACCCCTCTCACCATCAAGCTAATGCTTGTCTAATCGGTAGATTTTCCTACCTCTTTTGGGCGCCTGCGCGCTTAAAATCATTGTAAAATGCCTCCCCATGTGTTGTATTCATGCTCATGTCATTCACGAGAACTTGCTAGTCTGAGACTGAATCACTTGGGTCCACGATAATCTCCCTAACACTCCGCCCACATTGCCTCTCGTTCCGTGTCAGTATGGATACCTAAAGGCATCATCTTCTATAATGCATATTAATCACCTGAGTATACTCGAATACAGTAATCCTCAGATCTTGCCGAGCATTATACATGGCCAATGTGGCATTAACCACGAGCAGCATGAAATGCCTCGATTCGTGCTGCTAGCATTGTGAGCATTACTCATCTTGAGACTCTTAGCTCATTTCTTTTCTTAAGAAGGCTATCCTTTCAAATATGACACATAAAAACCCATTCCGCATGATCGATAATGTAAGCTTCTATTTCGAACCTTATCTGCTCTATCAAGCCCTTTAACCTTTGCTTGATAGTGTATGCTCGGTATCCAATCTTATGGAGACTGTCAATCGTCCTTACAAAATCTCGAGAGCTTATCTCCAATCTCAGAGTAGATCACTTAGCTAGTGGGTAGCGCCTCGATACACTATGACGTCCCCAGAGGTGGTGGAAGCTTGAATACGGTGTCCACCTATGGAAGATAAAAGACATTTATGAGATTTTTAGGAGCAAATGCTGGGCCATCCTTACTTTTCATAGCATGGTGCTTTTTTCACCCTTAGAATTTCATCTAAGTTCTTCA
>JAODPA010029473.1:0-12552 GCA_025585075.1 Nepenthes mirabilis
CAGGAGTGAGAGAAATCCAATGAAGCTGGCTGAGCTATGGCAGGGTGTTGAAGAGGTTGCAGAGTATGCCAAGAAACTGATTGAGAATAAGAGGGTTTCTAAAGATGTTCTGGCGAAGAAATCAAGCTACAGGTTGTTGGAAGAAGAGTTGGTTCAGTTGAGAGACATGAAATCAAAATTGCAGCAATATCCTGCCCAGTTTCCAGGTCTTCTGCGTATGAATTAGTTTCCAGGTCAGGATTACCAGAGTTTCTTAAGCAGGCTGGGCAATAGATATGTTTCCCAAATTCCTTGTTAACTTGTGAAATGGCTTTGTTAATGCAATCTTATGAATAAAAATCTTTCAGTAGGTAGTTAAGAAGCACATTTGGTAAAGAAACCTGGATGAAGTTCATGGGTAAAACTTAAACGAGATGGAACAACTATACAGCTGAAGTAATATCATCCTCATCCAGGTTTTGGAATGACCAAATAGTGCTTAGCCTGCATAATTTGAGAATTCCAATAGGATCTGCAATGTATATATCTCAAATGTAGGTTCCAAATTCATCAAAAGAAGAAATTAAGAGTTATGGGGATCAGCGCCTTTCAATCATCCATATGAAAAAAGAGAGGACACAACACAGGAGACGCATGCTACCGCAATACAGTAGAAAAGACCAGATAAGTAGTAATTCATAGATGATTCCCACGTCCTGATGTACGTTCGATAAAGAAATCGCATTTCCTAGAAAATGCATCATTTGTCATAAGATTATTCTATAGGTACAAAACAGAATTGTCCTTAAAGTTTCAGAATCATGAGGCCCTGTAAAAAATTATCTCGGTTTCATTCAACCTAACATAGTGAATTGTAGGGCTAGCCTCGTATTTTGCCATATCATTTGTGACAATTTCCGGACGAAATTCCTTTGTCAAATGAACCTTAACAAAAAGCATAAGCCGCCTTTCCCTAGTTTGTTCTATTGTCCACTGAGATGAAACTACGCAATAGGAACTTTTCTTCACAATATCAGTTTACTACGCAAGTTCTAAAACCAGCAAAATTATAAGTTAATTGCATTGTCTATCTTCTATCTTTCCAATGAAAATAGTGGCAGAGTTTCAGGTTGCAAGCTATGAAAGGTTACGATGAAAAAGAGAAGATGATAACAGCTCACAAAATCAAGACAACAATTCGAACTAGCAGCAAAGCATTAAATCTATGATGAACTCAGCGACTTGTGTCGAGAATGTGCGAACGGCTACATGAGATGGCAGAGAGAAAGAGAGCCGCACCGAATGAGGATCGCCGCACGAGTAGTTTCCGCGGATCGCCGGTGCACCACCATGAGAATCTCTTTCTCACGCACACACACACACACACACACACACACAGAAAGTGCGGACAGCTGTTAGATAAAAGTACTCGCAATTCTTCTTGATATTTCTAAATGGAGTATTTATTTATTAAAGCAAATCAATATACTTTACTGTCATATTAAATTTATATTAATCTTTTGAAAACAATTAGAAAATAATATTTTAAATAATCAATAAAAAAATTTAAAAAATATGGTTATTAAACAAGAGGAAAAAAAAACAATTAATATAAAATTTGGCTGAGTTCAAATAAGCCAATTAAATAAAAAAATAACTTAATTTTAGCTTAAACGGTTCTCAACTTTTATATAAATAGTCAAATTTATTAGTATTATTGTGTCATTGGATCTTGCGCATGAGGATTCAAATAGGTTACAGATTGTTTCTAGACGCTCGGGCAAAACTCGTGTAACACAAAGAACGGAGTAAAACAGAGGGAGAACGTACGAGGACTAAGGAACACCGGTTTTTACGTAGAAACCCTTTTGTTAAATAAAAAGAAAAAATTATGAAATTTTTATCCGAGAACTACCTTCATTATGCTTTGTGAGATTACAAAGAGATTACAATGTGTGTTTTAGCCCTTTTTCTCTCTACTCTCCTTTTCTCTTTATCAGCTAAGTGAGTTTTAATACTAGATCTTTTGTTAGGTACACAATTAATATATTTTTAGTAGTTGAGCTTTCCCTTGAGAGAGGTCCACGTGGCATTGGCATTTGTAGGAAAGTCTGCCACTAATTTCACCAATCCTGCTCACTGTTCCAGGGACATAACATGCATGCTGGATAGTCTTCCGTGAGGTCACCTCTGCAGTAATCAAGCATGCGTTGCAGGTCATCATTCTTTAAGCAATTTGATAAGGTCAGCCACCAAGTCTTTGGTACGTCGCTTTTGTAAGGGTGGTTGACGTCCAAAGCCCATCTTGAGTCTACGGGTCTAAGTGGACTTTCAATCCACTGTGCTATGTGGGCTGGCTCGGGCACCTGGACTGCTTGGGCCTCATGGGCCAACTGGATCTTTGTGGCACCACAGTTCAAATCCCAGAAAATGGGTCTTGTAAATAGGCTGTGGGTATCAATACCCATCACTAACCCCCCATACCAAAAGATCTGAAGACATCAGCCCTTTGGCATGCATACTGGACCCGGGCAACTCTCATGTGTAGATCCTTTCCACTGGAAGTCTGCTCGTGCATTTGCCTGGAGTTGGTGCTCGCTTCTCTTTCTCGTGAATGTCCACGGACAGGAGTCTGATTATGTGCTGACCAAAGCGTCCAAGAACTCTAAGACTTGTCGCCTGAGCGAAAGGTTCAAGGAATTCTCAGGTCAACGGTTTTGCGGGACATCCAAGGAATTGCTGGGTCGCAGACTCTGCTGAGCTTCTCTGAGTGACAGTTGTCATTGTTGGCTTGTTTGAGACCAAGGAATGTCCTCGGGCATTTTGGGAATCCAAAAGCTTCAATGAAGACCTATTCGGGAGCTTTGATTGAGTCCGAGGATCTGACTTACACTGCCATTTTGGTTATTAAAGTGCATTAAATGCGCATTAATTTGATTGACGTCGCCTTGGGAAGCCAATGCCCACTAACTTCGGCAGCATATAGGTAACCGACACGTGGCTAGGGAAATGATGGCGCGCGCCATTTGATTTCCTATCATTTTAAACACTTGCCTTGCCATTTTCCTACCACCATTTGTATTCGAAAATTTTCTAAGTGCCAAAAACGCTCTTTGTGACTTTCTTGTTGTGCACTGTTCATCTTCTTTATTCTTTCACGTTTCAATGCCTCCAGGTGTCACAGATATCGCCTCTTCACTTACGGCCGCTGACCTTGATGTCATTCATGCAAGGTACCGCATCCCAACTGAGATGACAATGCTAGCCCCAGAGCCACAACAGAGGGCTTGTAACCCACCAGACAGCTTCATGACCGTCTACACAGTTCACCTCAAGAGTGAGCTCCGTATTAACATGCCTTTGGATTTATACCATATCATGAGGGACCTCAAGGTCCCTATTGCTTGCCTTCAGTCGAACGCAGTTGGGTATATTGTTTCTCTCTACGTTTTTACCCGTTGTCATGATAAGACCTTCAAGACTTTGGGTGTGAAGGTGATTTTGAGGTTCACTCAGAACCAATATTGGGTTGTCATTATTCTACGCCCTGAGTTTACGGCGATAAGTCGTGGCAATCCTGATTCCACCAAGAGGTGGAAAGATAAATTCTTTTTCTTGGCGGTTCATGAAATTTAGGATGTCCCCAGTACTTGGGGAAACGTTAACCCCCAATTTTGCCAGGAAGCCACGCCCGCGGAGAGGGCATTGGTGAACAACGTCGTTGCCCTCGTACAGTCCAACCTCCTCAGTTTCAGTGAGAATTGGGAGAATAAGTGGCCAAGGCCTAAAAACTTGGCTAAAGCCAAGTGGGGGGTCCAGAACGGGGACTCTGACGCTCTTATGGCCGCTCCTTCTACAAAGGAGAAGAATGAGAGGAAGCTGGAGAAGAAGGAGAGGTCTTTGAGGATCGAGGAGCCGTCTGAGTGGCCTAGGAAGAGCCCTCAGACGGAAGCTTCAAAATGCCCGGTGACTACTGCTGCGCCCTCCTCGTCCGACGATGATGGCGCGGAGACCATACCTCTCACTAGGAGGCCGAGACCTCCTCCAGTTACGATAGTTCAAGAGGTCGAAGGTGATGGACCTTCAGTGGCTGTTGAGTCTCCTAGGCGGCCTTCTGGTCCTGCGGGCCAGTCCGCAGATCTTTTTGTTGCCCAGCCTCCCGTTAAAGAACCAATTTCTGACATCCCCTCCGAGTTTACTGGTGAGGTCTTGGATTGAATTGACAATCCTCCCGAGAACACTGATATGAGACATGCTGTGAGAGAGGCTGAGGCGTCCCAGGCCGAGGAAGCAGTGGTGATGACGACAACGACAGCTGCTGATGCTACTGAGGCCGAGGAGAGTCAAGGTGCGAAGCTGACTACCGCGGAGAGACTGCTGAGCCTCCGTGCCATACAATCTAACTTTTCAGTCCAATGATGACTCCATCCGCGGCCCATGAAGAGTCTCTGGCTGAGGACGGCGCAGGAACTTCACGCTCAGTTGAAGCTCAGATTGGGGCCGAGGATCATACTAAAGCGGTTGAGCCCCCAGTCTTAGATGCTGCTACTTTTGTGCCCGATGCCAGGGCTGAGGTTTCTGTGATGCAGGAAGTTGCAGCCGAGAGGCCCAAGGAGCCTGAGGTTCCCAGAGAAGAGAGTACTTTAGGGAGCTCTTTTGTGGCCAAGGTAACTTCTCATCCTGATTTTGACATTGTTCTCTCCTGCTCATGCCTTATTGACTTGCCTTGATTTTCGCAACTTTAGGAGATGGCCGGTGGCCTTGGCACAAGCATCATTGAGGCTGCCTAAGTTTATGCAAAACTGGAAGCTTCCAGGGTCTTGGGGGAACGCGTTCAAAGCTTAGAGTCCAAGCTTGCTGAAGTCAAGAGTCACGTCTCTTTGCTGGAACACAAATTGAAGGAACAAGAGAGAATGCATGTTATGCTCCGCAAATAGAATCTCTTGTTGGAACAAGAGCTTAGGACCTTATTGAAGTCCTAGGACATTGGCCCAATTCTGGAATGCAAGTATTGGGAGGCCGTTAAGATGTGCAGCCATGTCATGAAGCTTTTGGTCTCGAAATTTTCCCCTTCCCTCTTTGACACGAGGAACTCAAGCGCTCAATGTAAGAATGACTTGGTTGGTTTCCCGCAGCACTGGAGGTTTTCAAAGTCTTCACAGTTGGGGTCGTCCAGTCGGCCAGAGTCTTCCGGTCAGCCAGGATTATCGGAGCGGCCGGGACCTCCTACCCCTTAATGTGTTTTGTTGTATATACACATTTTTTTATTATATACTCTATTGTACACAAATCCTTTATGTGAATAAAATCCATATTTTTTCGATGCAAACAGGTTGTTTGTCTTCCTCGGACTGTTCGAGTGTTTGGTTCTTTTATGACATTCCTCTTAAAGAGACTTAGCCTTTTATTAACTTAATGTCTGAACCTTTTGACTATTTTAGGTTAAAGATGCTATCTTTAGGGTCGCTACTTGCTTACTACTTAAAACCCCCTAAGTTTTGAGTCTAACCTCTAGGGTTGCTTAGCTTCATAGCCAAGTTTTAGTTTGGCTTCTTGGACCGCTCGGACACGGCCAAGTTTTAAGTACGACCTCTTGGGCTGCTTGGACATAACCGAATTTTCAGTATGACCTCTTGGGCCGCTCGGATATAGTCGAGTTTTAGGGCAAGTGGAAGGGTTGCTTTCACTTGACTTAGGGGCAGCCTAGGTCTTGCGAGTTAGTGAGATGACATGCAACATTCAATGATATGCAAGATGAGAAATAAGAGAAAGGGAATCTTATTATATTAATGAAACGTGTTACAAGCACATCGAGTGATGTTTTTTGCCTTATCTAGTCATCTGTACATTTATTAATGATATTTTTGAGGTGTATGGCGTTCCACGTTCAAGGGACTAGCTTACCTTTTTGGGTGTGCAACTTATAGGCCCCGTTTCGAATGATAGTAGAGACCAAGAACAGCCCTTTTCAATTTCGAAAAAGTTTATTCCGACCAGCGGTTTTACCCATGGCCTCTATGCTTCTTGGTACTAGGTCATCCACTTCGAATTGCCGCGCCTTCACCTTCTTATTGTAATATTGGACAACTTTTTGTTGGTATGCCGCTATTCTCGGCCTCGCTTGATCTCGAATTTCTTTGAGCATGTCTAGATTCTCTCAGAGCCTTTGGTTGTTGTCACTTGGACTGAAACACTCTACCTGAGACTTGGAAGTTTAACTTCCACTGGAATAACTGCTTCTACCCCATAGCATAGGCTAAATGACGTTTCTCTTGTTGGCTCCCTCGGAGTTGTTCTGTATGACTAGAGGACGGTTGGCAGTTTGTACACCCGTGGCCCCCGGAGTGTTCTAGCTTTGTCTTGAGTCCATGTAAGATCGTGCGGTTCGTAACTTTCACTTGCCCATTGCTTTGTGGGTACATGACCGAAGAGTGGACCAACATGATCCTCAAACTAGTGCAGTACCTAGTGAATTGCTTTCCAGTGAATTGGGTCCTGTTATCGGTCATGATGTACTCGAGAATTTTAAACCTGCACACAATGTTTTGCCGGATAAATTCTGTTGCGTTCTGCTCTGTGATCTTCGCTAGTAGTACTGCCTCGACCTATTTGGTGAAGTAATTAATCCCCATGATTAGAAACTTTATTTGTCCGGTTACCACTGGAAGAGGTTCGAGGATGTCAAGCCCCCATTAGGCAAAGGGCCATGGTGATTACAGTACTCGAAGCTCAATGTGGAGTTGATGGCTCATATTGCCATGGACTTGACAATTTTCACACTTGCGCACGAAGTCCATAGCGCGATACTTCATGGTTGGCCGATAGTATCCTTACCTTATGAGCCTGAAGGCGAGGTTTTTTCTCCCAATGTGGGATCCACAAATCCCGATATGTACTTCTTGGAGGGCGTATTCTACTTCCTCGAGAGTGAGACGCCTTAGGTAAGGGGTCGAGAATCCTTACCGGTACAATTGACTGCCCATAATAGTGTACCAACCCGCTATCTTCTTCACCCTCTTGGTTGTGTCCGCGTTATCAGATAATATCCCATCGGACAGATACCTTAAGTAGGGAGTCAACTAAGTGCTGCTACTCGAAACTTGTATCACTTCTGGCTTGGGGTCCTCGATGCTTGGCCTGTTTAGAACTCCTGTATTCATCAGGCATATTACTTTGGGTCTCTGGAAGCTGCTACTGTAACGTCCCTGGCGCATCCACATGTAGATATTGTCCGCTTTGGCCCGAAAAATTTTACGGCGTCCCAAGTCAAACACAGGCCTTAAGGTTTTCTCCTGACGAACCCCCCATAGGCTCCCAGGACGCGTCTACAAGGGGAGAGGTGTCCATGCCCTTATAAGGACACTTCGTTTCCCTCCCCCAATCCAATGTGGAACCTTACAGTCCACCCCCCTTGGGGACCCAGCGTCCTCGCTGGCACACTGGATCGGATCCCGACTCTGATACCATTTGTAACGTTCCCGCCGTATCCGCATATAAATATTATCCGTTTTGGTCCGGGGAACTTTACGGCGTCCCAAGCCAAACACAGGCCTCAAGGTTTTCTCCTGGCGAACCCCCCATAGGCTCCCAGGACGCGTCTACAAGGGGCAAGGTGTCAATGCCCTTATAAGGACACTTCGTTCCCCTCCCCCAATCCAATGTGGGACCTTACAGCTACTCTTGTCATCATGTCGGCCTTCTCATTCTCTTCCCTTAAGATATGGACAAATTCAACCTTCTCGAAGTCCGTGGTCATGCCTTGGACCTTTGAGAGGTATTTGGAGAGTGTTGGGCTATTAACCTCAAAATGTCTGCAAATTTGGTTGACGATTAACTCAGAGTCGCCATAGACAACCAAGTTTTTTACAGAGCACTCCTTGGCCAATCGGAGTACTGCTAGCAATGCCTCATACTCTGTGGCGTTGTTTGTGGCCGAGAACCCCAAGGTCATTGAATACTTTATTTCTGACCCCTCGGGCATTCGCAACACAGTGCTAGCCCCACAGTCGTCCTTCATTGAGGAACCGTCTACGTGTAGTGTCCATATTGCTGCTTCACTTTTCTCGCCTGCACCATGATGGTTTGGATCACCAAGGGCCGGGGCCGTTGCCTCAACAACAAAGTCTGCGAGGGCCTAACCCTTTAAGGCTGGCCTCAGACGAAATTTGATATCGAACTCACTCAACTCAATGGCTCACTTAACTAGTCATCCTGACACCTTGGGTTTCTGTAGGATTGTTCTCAATGGCTAATCAGTCAAGATCACTACTTTATAAGCTTGAAAATATAGTCTAAGCTTCCGAGCAGAGTACACCAATGCTAAAGCAATCTTCTCCGTGTGTGGGGTACCTGGTCTCTATGTTGGCCAAGGTCTTGCTCACGCAGTAGATGGGCTGCTTCTATCATGCTGTTGTCATACCAACATCAAACTCAGGATCGTGTCGGACACTACGAGGTATAAATAGAGCTCTTTACCTGGTTGGGGAGAAGTTAAGAGAGGAGGGTATGACAGATAATCTTTGAGTCATTGCAATGCCTCCTCACAGTCGTTATTTCACTAAAAATCGTTGGTCTTTATTTCTTTTAGGGCCTTGAAGAACAGCATGTGCCTCTCGGCCGATTTGGCCAGGAAACAAGAAAGAGCTGCTACCCATCCAGTGAGTTTCTAAACTTCCTTTATTGTCCGAGGAGATTTCATATCAAGGATGGCCTTGATTTTTTCTGGATTAGTCTCAATTCCTCGGTGTGAAATAATGTAACCGAAAAACTTTTCAGACGCCACTCCAAATGTACACTTGCTTGAGTTGAACTTCATCTGGTGAATTCTAAGCACGTTGAAGGTCTTGACCAGGTCTTAGATGTGATATTCACTTATTTTGCTTTTAACAAGCATATCATCCATGTAGACCTCCACATTCCTACCGATCTGATCTTTGAATATTTTATTTATGAGCCGCTAGTAAGTTGCACCCGTGTTCTTGATGCCAAAGGGTATGATTTTGTAACAGCACGTCCCTTGATCCGTCATGAACGACGTGTGTTTCTTATCTTCGGGGCTTATTTTTATTTAGTTATAACCCGAGTATGTATCCATGAAATTTAAGAGTTCATGACTGGACATCGAGTTTACAAGTTAATCAATTCTGGGGAGAGAAAAACTGTCATTGGGGTACACTTTATTGAGATCTGTGAAGTCCACGCACATCCTCCACCTCCCATTATTTTTCTTCACTATGACCACATTTGATAGCTAGTCCAGGAGCTTCTTCAATTCTTCACGTATAGCCACCAGTTTCTCTACTAAATAGTTCCTATGCTTTTGCCTGACAAGCCTGTGATGATGATCTATGCCCAATTTATGGATCATTATTTCTGTGAAGATCCTTAATATATCCCTTAGTACTTAGGTAAAAACGTCCGAGTTCTCCCGCAGGAAGCTGATAAGTTGGTCTCAGACCGTTTCTGGCAATGAGCTTCCTATCTAGACGTACTTCTTCAGATCTTTGAAATCTAGCAAGACTCGAACAGTTGGTTCCCCAAACTGTGCCTATTGCAACGTTTCCTTGTCTCATAGGTCAAGGTTTTCAATTGGCTATGGAAGGGGCGTCTGTGTGACCTGAGCAAATAGTATGTCTCCCGGTAGCTTGGTCTCTGAGGACTTTTTCAATCTCAAATGAAGTCAAAAACTTTATCTTCAGATGTGGGATGAAAGTGACGGCGCCAAAGGTGGTCAAACAAGGACGTCTGAGGATTACATTGTAAACTAATGGAAGGTCCACGACCAAAAAGGTGAGGACCTTGGACGCAATCCTTGGGTACGTTCTCAGCGTGATCTCCAACTGGATGATGCCTTGAACGGGTACTAGCTCATTATCCAGTCTGTAGAGTGATACCTCGGGCGCTCTCATTTGACTTCTCTTAAGTCTCAATTTAAAGTATACACTAAGATATAGTACATTCCTTGAACTTTCATTGTCAACAAAAACTCATTTTATCTAGTAATAATTTACCCCATCTAAAACGAGTACGATTACAACTAGGAGATCAGAGTAGGAGAAGTTATATAAGCCATATCCTCGTTACTAAAACTAATAACTTCGTCCCTGACTCCTACCCTCAGCCTCTTCGCTACGATAATCTCCTGAGCATTTTCTTAGACCGAGCAAGTTGATATAATATTCACAACTCCTGCGGTCACTTGGTTCTTGGGCTGGTCAGCCTCAACATCACCTGCTGCTCCGAAAGTTTGTCCGGATCTTTACAGGAAATAGTTAAGGTGACCCCCATTTATTAGTTCCTCGATCTCTTTTTGCAGCATTCGGCATCCTCGGTACTGTGGCCCTCGCTGCGATGATAATAACAGTATTTGGACTGGTCACTACCTCCTGGATTTTTCAATGGCTTGGGCCACTTCAAAAACTTCTCCTCCTGGATCTGTATCAGAACATTCGTACGGGTATCATTTAGAGAAATAAGATTCACAGGTCTGGACTCCCTTCGAACAACCTGTTTGGACTTATGCTGCTTTTTCATTGTTAGGGGGCCTGAATGGTTCCCGCATTTTCTTTTTTCTTCCACCGCCCTTGGTGGAAGTTCTCATCATTCTCTGGCTACTTCACATCGTTGGCTTCTTCGGTCGCAATATATGCTCTTGCTACGGTCTTGGCTTCCGTGAAAGTTTTGGGATCCTTGTGGATGAGGTACTTGAAGAAAGTGCCTCTCTCCAGGGCAGATAGAAATGTATTCAGCTTTACCCCATCGGTCAACTTCAGGATTTGCCTGGCCTCCGCTATGAATCAACCTAAGAATCCCCTTGAACTCTCCCTGACACCCTACTTCACTCGGGTGAGGTGTTAGGGCTGCTTCTCTATTCTTCTGCTAGAGGCAAACTATGACTGGAAAACCGCTGCCAGCTCATTAAAGGAGCGAATGGAATCTACTGGCATCCCGTAGAACTACACTCTCGCGTCTCCCTTAAGTGTCAATGGGAAACACTGACACATAGTCATCTCATCTAGCCCTTGGAGGCTCAAGTATTCACGGTAGTGGTTTCGATGATTCATTGGGTCAGTACTTCCGTCATAAATATCGAAATTCAGCATTTTGAACTTTGGCAAGAGTAGCCTTGCCTTGATCTCTGCCATGAACGGAGATCGGAGTAGGTCAGCTCCCCCTCCGCTGTTTTTACTAAAGATATGGTTCCAAACTTTCTCCAATCTCTCCTCCACGTGGGGTAAAGCAGCCACTTTCTTCTCATTGAGATAATTTCTCAACTCATGAGGTTCTTGGAATGCTTGCGGTACTGGCACTCCCCTAACTCTGGGAGGCACGTCTTCATAAGAAGCTGCTTCCTGCACGGCGCGCTCCTGGTTGCTGCGGACAAAACATGGGTTGTGCCTCTTAGGGCTCTCCTCCCAAACCTGAGGACCTAAGCAACTCTCAAGTCTTTGAGAGACCCTACTGTTTGAGGCAACTTGGGTTCTCGAGACTTCGTGCTAACTGGCTCATTTGCTAGGGTGTTTTTATCCTTTGTCCCTATTTTGGGACGTTACTGTTTAGGAGGCCTTAGAAGGCACTCCCTTCATCCGCTCATCCATCTTAGAGTAGAGAGTTAAGAAGGCCTTGGGCATATCATCTATTCTAGTAGTCAATGCTCGCACAACTTGATCAGAATGATCCTCTATCCTGACCAGGAAATGAGGCCGTTATCGCATGAGGCCGCGTCCCTAACTGGTGCACTTACTTGTACTCTGGTATTCACCATATTGGACTTCTAAAAAGGCGTCGAAAAGTTGTTGGATGATTCGTAGAAAACGTGAAAAGCTGACTTTTAGTCGCTTCCCACAGACGGCGCCAATGCTACGTCATCGAATCTTGCGCATGAGGATCGAAATAGGTCACGAATTATTTCTGGACACTCGGGCAAAACCCGTGCAACACAAAGAATGGAGTAAAACAGAGGGAGAATGTACGAGGACTAAGGAATACCAGTTTTTACATGGAAACCATTCTATTAAATAAGAAGAAAAAATTACGGGACTTTTATCCGAAAACTGTATTCACTACGCTTTGTGAGATTACAAAGTGCGTTCCAGCCTTTTTTCTCTCTACTCTCCTTTTCTCTGTATCAGCTAAGTGAGTTTTAATGCTAGGTCTTTTATTAGGTGCACAGTTAATATATTTATAGTAGTTGAGCTTTCCCTTTAGAAAAGTCCATGTGGCATTGGTGTGTGTAGGAAAGTCTGCCACCAACTCCACTAATCCTGTTCACTGTTCCAGGGACGTGGTGTGTACGCTGGCTAGTCTTCCGTGAGGTCACCTTTGTAGTGATCAAACGTGCGTTGCACGCCATCATTCTTCATGCAATCTGATAGGGCCAACCACCAAATATTTAGTACGCCGCTTTTACAGGGTAGCTAACGTTCGAGACCCATCTTGAGTCCACGGGCCTAAGTAGACTTTCAGTCCACTGTGCTATGTGGGCTAGCCCTGGCACCTGGATCGCTTAGGCCTCATGAGTCCACCGAATTTCTATGACACCAGGGTACAAATCCCAAAAAAATGGGTCTTGTA
>JAODPA010029484.1:0-12551 GCA_025585075.1 Nepenthes mirabilis
AATTATACAAAAAATTTTCTTTCAATTTTTTTTTCTCTTTCCTTCAAGTGTTCTTAATTCCAAATGCGCTCTAAAAGTTTGATAATAACACAAAACTATGGCCCATTCTATCTCACCCTACATAGAATGACTCTCTTAATTATGCTATACTCTAATCCAAGTCCCCTGTCCGCTTTTCTCTGCCCACAACACAAGAAGTTGGCTTTGCCAACCCATTATGTTGACCCCGGGCCGGGTTGACATTCTAGGAAGGCCATTCCCACCATGCTCACCGTCCGGCTGGCCTGCCAAACCTGATCTTCCATGTGATATGCCATTGGAGATGCAATGAAGTGATACGAGACACATCCTTATACATCACTAACAGCTTTTGCCCGATACAAAAATTAAAAATATGAAACTTGGAAGTTTGAAGGTACCATGGGTCTTCTGTCTTCTAATCAGGTTTCGGGTGTCGTGATGGTTGCGTGTTAGTAGAGTGCCTTAAGATGCCTCAGCATTCGTCACGGTTTGGTGGCCCAAAATTGACTCACGACTCCCACAGCAAGTGCGAAAAGAGCTTTCCTTCTCTGGCGGCTAAGTTGAAAGGTCTTTTCTGAACCAGATCTTCTAGTCCCTTTGATGCATTCATCTGCACTGACGCTACAACATAATAATCTGGTTGTCATCCAGCTTATGATAATAAAATAGTTCTGCAGGAAGAGAAGGCAGAGAAAACTAGTGAACCGACGGCTGAAATAGAGAGTACATGTATTATATCAAACAAGATTGCAGTTTTCAAAGACACGGAGGATCAGAAAGTTAAAAATATCAGAGAAAAAGGTCCAGGATGAATGTCACAGCCTGAGGGAGTAATTCCGAATTACTATTCCAGATCTTCTGACTGCCAGAGTTTTTCAGGGACTTCATCAGTAAACTACTCTTAGATACTCTGGCAGTCATGCAGAGTTTAGAAAGAGTCTTATTTGGGTCTTTCCATTTTCCATCATCCATCTTCCTCTTAATGATGAGGATTTTATCCTACCAACTTAAACAGCTATAATTATAACATATCATCTTATACTAACTGTCTAAATTGTTAGGGTGGAATCTTCACCGTAGGAGTAGAGTCACGTCCAAATGTTGGTATGTTGTTCAATTGATGCACAGCCAAGTTGGCATTTTTATTCCAAGAATTTCTCCACACAATCTTCCACTGTATATAGATAAGGACTGATAATGTGTGGTGTACTTGGAACACCAAATGTCATATAAAGCACAATCAATTTACATCCCAGTAATGGCAAAGGTTAAATTACATTACACTTCAGAAGACAATAGAATCTGCATAGGCAATTCTGCAATTATTATCGAGTTGGTGACTTACATTTGAAAATCCTCCGGAGACACTTCTAGACTTCTGATCATTGAGGCATTCCCTAAATCCAAACACATTTGCTATATCGAAACATTTTACATTGTCAACCAAACAGAAAAAAGAAGAAGAAGAAGAAGAAGAAAGGGCTCTATATCTGCAACCACCATTAGCAAGTCTTCAATCATGACATTCCAATCCATATGGCAAAAGGCCCTATGTTATAGTTATGGGAGGAACATAAATGACGGATCGCCATATAATACACTAGCTGCCCTATCCAAAATGAACATTGACACTACAATAAAATTGCTTTGTTGTGACCTAGAGCACGCCAGCTAAGTCATGGAAACATTTTCTCTACAATGTATTGGACAAGGCCACGTAAAAGGGGTGATAGTTCACAAGGATCTCATATCATAGGGTCTGTGAGTGTCAAATATACACTATATATCTGTATTGCATATATTTAACATTATTCAAACCTTGAAATTCCCTGGCCATCATCAATGCATCATTCTTTTGGGACAAATCCTATCCATCTGGATTGTATACAACCAGAAAACCGAAAAATTAAGCTCCATTTGTAATACAAGAAAAGGTCAAAACTCATGGTTTGGCCACCTACTTAGACCCTATGATTGGATTACTTCTCCAAGAGTATTGCATACATAACCATACAAACTCAACCTACCATGAGCAGTTAACTCCAGGAGTATTTTGCACATGATACTCTTTACTTTGTAGTGACTGACATATACATGAAGGAAAGAAGACTGGAACTGAGAAACAAATCTGGCATACCCCTCTCTGATCCATCAAGTTTCCTCTGCAATCAAACATAGCATGGTGCAGCCTTTTGACCTTCCCCATTCAGCTTTCTTGCTCAGATCAGAAAGGGAAATAAAACACAAAATTGATCTAGCGCCATGTCTAATGCTAGACAGGAAAGCACTGTACAAACTAGGGATTTAGGAGATATCCACAAGTAGGTTCTTCAACCATGTAGAGAATGTGCAATTTGAAGGTAGAATCTTAAGAAGACAAGGCTCATATATGATGTGAAGCAAAGGAAAGAGCTGTGCCATGTCAACAGCAGAAGAGCTCAGATAGATCAAATTGAAGCAGAACTGGTTTTGTGGTTTGAAGTTAGCATATTCTGAAGACCAGGCACATATATGATAAGAAGCAATGGAATGAGCCGCGCCATGTATATAGTAGAAGAGCTCATATAGATCCAATAGGATTGGAACTCATTGTTTCGACCACAAAATCTAAATATGTTCCAAATCTTCATGTACCTTGGGCTTCAACCTTCATCTGAAAAGAACATATCCAGCAACCAGATCTTTGCAGACCACAAGAATGGCTGGTCACACGCCAGAGCAAAACCATTTTGTCGTGGGGTAAGAAAATTCACAGTAACCTTTTCTCAGCCTGCCAAATAACAGTCAAGGAGTTGATGATTAATGGAAATCCACAGAGCCAATCTATACTAGACTGGAAAAAAATGGATACAACAAAGACATATAGAGAAGAAAAAGAATGATATTAAACAACATGTTCATGGCATGATCTTTATTAGGGAACAAATCCAAAGCCAAAGAGGTCCCAGAGCTCTCTCTTAAAGTTCACTAGCTGTCATCCCTGTTCCATCTTTGAACTATTCTTGTATATAATAAAACTCCTGGAAAAAATATATTTTTGATGATCCCACAGTATAGTCACTAATCTGCAGAATTATTGAAAAGAAATAAAGCTAGAAGAATACCTCAAAAACTCCATATAACTGGCTACGTGACTTAGAGTTAATATTCTAAACATGCATCCATTAAAGATGTGAATCCGTAAATAATCCCAAGAAATCGATCATTCTGGTTGGTTTTTGTTTTTCTTTTTAAGTGGCCGGTTTGCATAATCTATGTACAGAGATTTCATGATACACATCACAAAAGGATACAAGCTATTGCATTACACCTTTAAGTAGCATCTCTCATGCTAAACTTTACATTCTGCACTTTTACTGACAACTGTTGTTTATGATCCTCAATGTCCCTCAAAACTGAAAGCAGGTTGGTCCGATAAACTTCATATTTTCTATTAGCAAACTCAAGCTCACTTGTCAGTTCTCTGATTTTCTGATCCATGTCATCCTGTGAAGAGCGGACAGAATAAATTAGATCAATAATCTACAAATGTCACCATAAATTGGCAGCGCATGCCCATTATAAGGCATGCAAAACTAAAAAAAATTTACAGTGCAGTTCAGGTACCCAGATGAGATGGACGCACAAATTATTCCAAATCTCAATAAAGTGTACATTATTTGCCTTGACAAACAGATAAATATAACATGCAGCCATCAAACAAATATATATATATATATATCCAAACATGGAAATATGCCCTTTATATAGACTCTGTGAATTATATGTATCTCAATGAGAAAACGTCAGGAAACATTAAAGACAATCACAGTTTTCCATTTGACACCAATATCCCATTACATATTCCATCCTATAACCAAGAGAAAAACAAGTGATTGAAAAGTTGCAAAGAACCCAAATCAAAATGAAACATCCTATTGCTGCATGAAAACAAGCATGAGCAGACCATAAAGAATCTTAAGTACGTAAGTTTAAATTAAACAAAGAATCCAACTGTCAAACAGAGAGACAGCCAATAGCAAGAGGCAGTAAAGGAACAAAGACGGCATACTTCAGACATCTTGTCATTGATGTTCTCCTGGATATCATGACTGATTTTGCTTCCAGAGCCTCTGTCTTTAGGCTCCCTAACATGGCCATTTAATGTATTACTTCTTCCCTCACTCTTTAAGACAAGGGCAACTTTTGTTGCTGCCTCTTGTAAAGCACGCATGGCAAACTCATATGTTTCAACAGTTTTTGCCCCTTCATCGACAAATTTGAAAGCCTCGTGGCGTAGGATGTTATAACGAACTGTATGGGACTCTAGACAATTACCTACTGCATTGCCACGATAGCCATCTAATATAACACTGCTTTTAGCATTTCTTGTCCATCTCTTCAAAATGTAATGAGATGGAAGAGTAAGAACATTAGTTACTCTAAATACTGCCAATACATGCCTGCAAAGAAGACCTGAGAACTCAAACATCTGGCAACTACAAGTTGCTTTCATCTCTAAAACATTGAATCTTACATGGAACGCCTTATGATCCTCCCCATATTTTGCTACTTGGTAAGTTATAACCTCCCCATCATCCTCTAACTTGGTTGCCATAAATGTCAGAGTCCCCACCAACTCCTCTTGGAACCTCACAAATATTCTCCTCGTGTAAAGCTCAGATGCTTGCTTCTCCATTGGAGAAGGAGTCTTAAGGAGAGGAGTAGCATTCATGGTATCATAATCTGCTTTCACTTCTTTTTCATTGCGACTATCCAGGGCTTTTTCATAAAGCTTAAAAAACTGACCAAGAGTTGTTGAGGCATTGAGATACCCATCGAAGAAAGAGTTCATGCTATCACTGCGTTGTGTAATAGACATTTCTGGGAAAAAGGTGTCATGCAGATATATCGGAACCCACTGCCTACGAACATGGTATATTGATTGAAGCCACTCACTGTCCCTGAGATCATACTCATCAAGAAGTGACAACCAACAAGACTCGAACTCATCAATTGATTCAGGTAAGTTCACACACTTGTGAAAGTCTGCTTCAAAACTAGGATGCTTAAGTAAAATATGGGACAACTTCTCTTGGCATTTCTTAACGATTTGCCACTTGCAAAATCGATGGCGGGTCTCAGGAAAAACCTGCATGATGGCAGACCTAATGATTGTATCATGATCAGTAGTTATTGACACTGGCCTCCTACCTGACATAGCCGTTAACCACGTATTGAGCAACCAAACAAATGAGTCTTCGGATTCATTTATTAGAAATGCACAGCCAAAAAGCACAGGCTGACCATGGTGGTTAACTCCAGTAAATGGTGCAAAGGGTAATCTGTACCTATTTGACCTATAGGTCGTGTCTAACGTAACAGTATCCCCAAAATAAGTATAATTCATCTTTGCCCTCGCATCTGCCCAGAACAAATTCCCCGTGGAATGATCATCGTCCCCTTGTACCGCGTAAAAAAAGTTGGGATCGTCAGCATTCATTTGCCTCAAATAATCAATAAGAAGCTGAATATCACCCTCCATATTTCTCTGCCTGTTATTCCTCATATAGTTCCTACAATCTACTTCTGTAAATCCAACCTTGCTAATCCCCCCATATTCCTTTATTAAGGCGGACATGATCCTCCTCGGCCCCAATCCCGCAGCCTGTAACGTGTCGATGAGGGTTTTTGCGGGGCCAGATATCTGGCGGTGAGAGCGAAGACAATGCACCTGATCAGGCGGCACCAATTCATGGTTATGCTCCTTGACAAACCCAGTCACAACCCATTTTCCAGAATCTTGAATTTTAACAGACAGCATTGCTTTGCAGCCCACTCTAGTGATCACACGGGGCCGTTTTATTTCCCTATTTTTGGTCCTCTTCTCATTCAGATTCCGAAACCCTTCTTTAGCACACACGAACGACCTCTGTATGATTCCACCGTCGCGCCTCGACCGCCGGGAGGAGCTTACCCGCGTGCTGAACCCGATGCGGCGGGCATATGAGTTGTAGAAAGCCTTGGCGGCCTCCTCGGACTCGAAGTCCATGCCCTCGTACGGCTCGAGATCTAATTCGGTCTCTGGAATGTAAATAGTTCCACCAACATCAACGCTGTTGCAACCACCAGAGATGGTAGGGACGGCGGTGATGGGGCCGTTGGAAGTAAGAGGAGTCTCGGCCATCTCTGCGTCATCGATTTCAATAGCGTCATCTAAAACCGCGTCACTTCCTCCAGCTCCTAAGTCTATGTCGAAATTCAGCACCTGATTGTCCATTACTTACCAAAGGAACTTCAGAATTTATTCAGCGAAAGAAAAGCTCGAACCAATCGAAGTCCAAAGATGATAAAGAAATATTGAGAGCTATATTTGCTCAGAGAAAACTCAATGTAGAGAAATAGAAGTAATATTTACAGGAAAGGGTTGGATTATTGGTCGAGGAGAGAACTGAAGATATGGATCGAACGTCTAGGGTTTATGAAATTGGGGCACAAAAGCGGGATTGAGGATAAAAAAGTATGATTATTGGACTATGTGCTTAGTGATCAGTTACAGTTGATAGATTTTTGAATATTCGTTTGAGCTATTCTGGAAGCTTCGAATCTCGCCGGGGAAGGACATCAAAGAGGGAACTGCAGGTGCTCCTGCTCGGCGATGGCGGTGTTCTGGGAGCGGTATTCTCCTGTTGTTCCTCTCTATGTCCGAGTGCCCAAGCGGATCGATCTTGACCCTTAATTTCCTATGGGGAACGCATCAGCCGTTAGATTGTCAGATCATCTCTTTGGTCTTCAATGTACAAGTAATATGTCTCGCTGTGTATTTTTCCTTCGTTAGGAAACAAAAAAAGATAATACAGAGAAAAAACAATTTGCAAAAATTAAGTTTAGTTTAAATTTTTATTTTAATTTTTTTGGAAAAAAATTTATGAAATTAAATTTATTCAAAGAAAATATTTCAATCTCCTGACTATAATTTTGATTGGGTTAAAAAGAAGGATACATTTTGATCATCTTAACTAGATAACGTTACTTAAATGGGCATTGTTAGTCTACATTTATCATTGTTTGGTACGGTTTAAGATTGACCGGTCGAACCCAAAGTTGAATTAGGACCTAAACTTCAATGGTCTAAATATGGGCATATAAAACCGATCATACCTTCCAAATAATGACTTAATAGAGTATTAAATAGAGCGTTTAAATCCTTACTATGGAATAACAATGCACTTAAAATGATCCGATCCAAAAAAAGTCAAAATAGTACCTCCATTAACATTATTTGGATAATTCAAATAACAATTATACCCCATAAGTAACACCTTTAATTCAATATCATAAAACGCCCTTTGGACTGACCAATCAATTATAACTTCGATTATAAATACAAATTTTCTCCGATTAAGAGGAGGGAGTTCAAGGAAGATATTCTAAAAAAGAGCAAACTCAAAAGAGCAAAACCAGGTCCACCAGTTCACTAAAAAATGTCATACTTATCTCCTTCTTCCTTCATTTTATTTTTTGCATTCTGTCTTCCTGCATCTTTTAACTTTCCTATAAAAGATTTTTAATTCGCTAATCAAAAAATATATTAATGAGCGAATTCTATATACCTCTAACCTCTCATTAAATTTATTGTGGTACGTAGGGTTGAAATTTCTAATCACGAAGACTAGAGTCGCAGTCTCTTGAATTAATCGAAAGATTCACCCGACTCTAATTCTTGTATCAATCCAGGTTCATAGAACGCATCGTTGGCGCAGTCTATAAAAACATGGTCAAGCCTCCTGTTTTCATCACCAATCTAAATCTCCAAAAAAGAAGAGTATTACTCGCCTAACTAAATAAAACAATTATGGTGAATATCCAACAGATAGTACCCAAGAGGATGTTCGTTAACCAACCAACACAAGTGTATGATATTTGGTCACATAGGTTGATAGCATGTCAAAAATACTCAAGTCTTTTTAAAACAAACTAGAGGGGAACCTATTTGGAGTACCAGCCCCCAAATCTCAAGCCTTTACCTCCACAAGGGAGTAAGGAGAAGAAGCATGCGTCGAAGGGGATCTCGTAACAACCCCAAGTCCTAGAGGGGCAAAAGGCCTCTCTTCAAAAAAGTTGGTCTTGACTCGAAGGCCATCACAACTTTGAAGTAAGGGAATAGAGTTCTAAGTGGCGAAATCCATACTACTCACTAGACATGGAGTGGCCAATGGCACGAGACAAAGCATCGTGCAGCAGCCCATCGAAGAATGTTTCAGGCAAGCAAGCCCCCGGCATGTCAATCAACCACTCAGAATTGAGAACATACCTTAATATAAAAATGATCGTATCTAATTCCAATTTGGAAGAAAGAATTAGAAAGATTAAACAATAGCTATTTCGTGGAAGCATGGCCGGGCACCACTCTGAATTGGGCAGGTCTCGCTCACAAGAGAGATCAAGATGTATAGACTCCCTCTTAAGTTTAAGATATCGGCCTTGGAACCCTACAACAGAAACTTTGTTCTAGTTGATCATTTGGATCACTTTCGAACCTTATTAGTGTTCTAAAGCTTGGAAGATCCTGCCTTGTATCTCTACTTCTCTTTAACTCTCAAGAGAGATGTACAAATTTAGTTTTATCGGCTGATACCAAATTCAATTCAATCCTTTCAAGAGTTGGCTAATAAATTTTCATCTCAATTTGCCTTTAATAAAAGGGAGGCGAAACAATTGTGGTACCATGTTAGAACACAACAAAGACCAAAAGAAAGTTTGAAATACTTCTTAGCCAAATTCAGTGTTGATGAATGAGACATATCCAAACTCACCAACGAGGTAAAGTTAAACTCATTCATGAGCACTATACAATCAGATGATTTTTCAAATATCTGGTTTAGCATGAACCTAAGACATTTCTTAAGCAGAAAATTATCACCCATGCAGACATTATAGTTGATGAGGCCAATCAAACAAAGCGGTCAGATAACTGATATCATCATCCGAAATCAGCCAGCAAAAAGAGGGGGAACAATGATAACTCCACCTAACATCTCAAGAAACAGTTGATGACTAATTCGGACGTCAGAAGGGAGTTTAAACAGCTGAATCTCACCCCTCTAAATAACATCCGGACTAACATCCTAATATAGATTCGTAATGAGAAAGTTTTAAAATAGCCAAAGTCGATGAAGAATCCAGTGGGAGAAAACCAATTCAAGTATTGTTTCTATCATCAATATCCAGGCTAAATTATTCAAAATTGTCAAACTCTACAGAAAAAAGATTAATGACTTTATTCAAAAGGGATACCTCAATAATTATTTGAAAAACCCAAGACATGCTCCTAGTAATATCAGCAATGATGACACAGAGTAGCTTGAGCAACTACATAATCGAGTGGCTACAAGAGTGGTAAACATAATCTCCAAGAGGCTCACAAAAAGTAACGCTTCAGATCATCCTTAGAAAACCTCAGCCAACAAGAGGCAAAAGATAGGAGTAAGGAATGATATCATTAGTTTTAGTGACGATTATATGACTCATATAATTACCCCCATTTCGATTCTCTTGTTGTATCAGCGATTGTTTCAAATGATGTTGTCGATTACTAACCGAAATGAATATATATTGATAATGAAAATTTTTAAAATATTCCCTACCTTGATACTTTTTTTAAGTTAGGACTAAAAAGGATCCATATGAGAATAGTAGATGGCCCCTTATAAGGGTTAGACAACGAACCCGTACTAGTCTAAGGGATCATTCAACTAAAAGACACAGTAGGAATATATCCAAAATAGCTTCCTGAATGTTAAAATACTCTTGGTCTATAATACCATACTGGGCCAACCTTGCCAGGTGGCCTTCAAAGTAGTAACGTCCATACCATACTTTAAAAAAAAAATTCATGACCCCATATAGGGTATGGAAAGTGCGAGGCGATTAAGTCACCGGCCGAGCCTAAATAGGTTAGTTGGTACAACACCAACTGATCAATGAGTTTGATCTCCGAGATGAAACTACGTTGCAATAAGGCCAACTAGGTGAATCTATCCTACAAATACCTCTATATCCAAAAGAGCCAGAAAAAATATGTTGAAATTAACAGTTCTCTTCCTAATCGTTTGCAAGAACAATTAATAGAGTTCCTTCATCAAAACTCTAATATATTTGCATGGATGCCAACGAACATGCTGAGGGTACCTACTGATGTAATAGTTTGTGTGACGGATCGGATTATTCTCCATCGAATAACCTACGTCAATGGCAACACAGCCCTAAGCCCATAATTAAACTATGGACTCTACAGAAAATTCGGCAGAGTTTCCTCTGCAACCGGATGAAGACCGAAATACAACCTGTTAAATATCATCCTGTACAAGCACACATCTATTTAAAGGCTTACACACAAAGCCTACAACACGCCACATAGTATCACAATCTGCCATATCATCATGGCTCCAATACAGTACTCCTAGCTACTATACTGGATCTAGAGAAATGCCAACTAAATGCTACAAAACTCCAAACATCAATACAGACGCGGAAGTATACTAAATCATCATAAATGCGGAAACATAACAAAACCATAAAACAATAACTATAACGAGCAACGCTCAACCCCGAGTGGCCGTCCACAATCTGATCCAACTCTAAGTCTAGAGCTTTCGCGCACTCGCCGTCCAGCCAATCTCATCAAGCAAGTCTCTCTCCTTGCTCTATCTATCCGGCGTCAGCTAAGTGTTCTCATCTGAAAGGAAAAATAACAACTGCAAGAGTGAGCTAACAGCTCAACAAATGTAATCATAAACAATTCTCCAATGCGTGTACAAGAACTGAAACAGGGAAAGAAAACACATACTCTCCATAATCAAGAAATAGGAGAGGGAACAGGAAACAATTGGAATCACTTGATTCTCACGGTTCACACGGTTACACTGATTGGTCATCATTTGGAATCACTAGCTTCCCACAAGTCACACGGTTCATCTCAAACCACTAGATTCACACAGTTCTCACGGTTCATATCTTGAGCATTATTCATTTTCATTATTACATCATTTTTGCGGACCCCGGCTAGTAGACCGTACTAACCAACGATGCGAGAGAACGAGGACAGGAATGTGTTCGCTACACATTCTAAAGCCACGGCTACTATTTTAGGTCGGTAGCACACGACCCTCGGTTGCATCCATGCAACAATCACCAAGGCGACTACATCTTAATATGTAGCGTCGATCGACACGCCCCACACCCCCGGGGACCAGGGCAATCATCGTTCTTCCACAATAGTTTCTTAAAGCGTACCACATACATCACCCACTCCCACGAGCAGTAGGAATACATGGCCAAGTATTCCTCGAGTTCACACCGCGATGGACATGGTATACTAAAGAATACTACCCATACGACTCAGGGTCATAGTTTCAAGATTAGGTTCAACACTTGGAAAGGAAAACCCACATTTGCCACACACAATCACATCTCGGGAAATCTCATTCCCATCACAAGATCTCCAACCGGGAGATCATCTCATCACACACATCTCCATCCAGAAGATTATATCATCACAAGCACAATGTGGACTCCCTTTCATTCACGTCACGATTCTCAATATCTAATGGTACTCAATTCCCTTATTCACAATCGGTGGGACTCAATTTTCCTTAATCACAATCGGTGGGACTCAATTCCTTTAATACACAACAAATCATTTCAAGTTCACAACAGAGATTAGATTTCATACCTCAAACGATCACAAGTCACTTTGAAACCTCTGAGACTCATTCACTTGCCTCTAGCACATGGATTCACATTCGGGGCTTACATTTACGTTTAATCAGTTAAATGTTACTTCCACAACGATTTTGAAGGCATATCACTTTACATTTCTCATTTCGTTTTGGGTGATCATGATCGGATCTCATTTTGAACACCCGGACGCCATACACTATTCGATACTTGAAAATCGGACGTCTAGTGGATTCGTACACACTCTTTGTACACGAGATTTCACATTTGGGTTCGATTTAACTTATCACGAGGGTGGAAGAACGCAACTTCCCATTCATTTTCCGATAATCCACTACGGGGAACTTTTAAGGCTCCCGGATACCACGAACGGGTCAAATCTTGCGGAATTCGGCATCCGGTCGATATATACACACAATTGGAACATGGAGATTCACATTCTAGGGTCATTCCATCATTTTATGAAGGTGACAATGCGCAATTATCACCTCCGGTCTTGGGTGAACAGTAACAGCGCCCGTTTAGAGGCCTCGGACGCCGCGGACAGGTCGAAACGTGCGAAATCAAACCTGCGGCCGACATATATTCATCAATGGGATGTGGGGATTCACATTTTGGGGTCAATTTCATCATACACAGGTGAAAAATGGGGAATCCCCAATTTTTTGTGGGTTAGAATTTTGGTGAAACCCACCCGGATGAATCGGACACGATTCAGACAAACAACTACATTTTCCTTAGCCCATACTCATGGGTTTCAAGATTCTAACATCCACAGTAGGTATCGACACAAAATACCCAACCAAAATACA
>JAODPA010029495.1:0-12550 GCA_025585075.1 Nepenthes mirabilis
AAAAATTTTAAAAATAAGTGAGTAAAAACATCCGAGCACGGGTTAGGGTTTCACGTGTAAAAAACTGACCAAACTAAGAAATCGGACATAAAATTTACATATGTGCATACTCAAGTCATGGGTAATATGAAAATAAAAGTATGGATGGGTATCGGGATAAAAATGCCAAAGAAGATCGGGATGAACAGTGCAAAAGGAGAAAAAAAAGGATATGAGTACACTTGCCTCAGCCTGATCTATCACTTCTCTAACTAGCTCCAAGGTGAATTCGAACTCGAGAGCATCGATCTCTCCTGTCTCTCCTCTCCCTCTCTCTCTCTCTTCTTTGCATGGGAAAACGAAAAAATGATGAAAGCAAACCCTTGCGGGTTTTTATCATGTGGCTCGGCGCTTGAGCGCCAGCGCGATGCCTAGTAGGCGCGGGATCCAGAGGATTTAGCGCCAGACTGGCACCACCTAGGGCGCCCAGCAGGCTTTCTCCCGCCGCTTCATCCTACGATTCCAAAACTTAATTTTTTCACATGTATTAAGTCCAATTTTGATTAAATTACCTTAATTACCCATAATTATGATATTCAAAAATCGGTACATTACAACTCTCCCCCACTTATAAAAATTTTATCCTCAAAATTTAACGAACCTCAAAATTCAACAATTTGGGAAAATCCTCATAGATTTCTTCTTTGGGTTCCCGTGTCATTTCTTTGATTAAATGACTTATCCTAGAAAGTCTTAACCAAATGAATTATCCTAATTGTCAATATTTAATGTTTCCTATCCAAATCTAGGTTGCAACCTTGCCACAAGACAGATCCCTAATCCCTTAGAAGGCCTAATTCGTTCACATACTTATTTCCTTTACTATCAATGCAAGACAGACTTCATGATAATTTACCAAATTGAATGTAACTCAAATTTTTTGACTATATCCCCAACTTAATTCAAAACCTTGAACGAATTGATGAACTTTTACTCCAGTTCATCCTAAGCCTCAAAAATGATCGTTCGCTTGGATCTTCAATCTTATTCTGAAATCTTTGGGCCATGGGCCACACGTTACTGCTGCGCTACTCTGCTCTACTTGGCCATTTACTTGTATACTAAAATCAATTTGCAATTCTTATCCATAGATTCCTATCAGATACCTTGGCTACCCGACAACTACAGACCTAAGAAAATCTCAAGGACATCACATATTTAAGGCAAAAACCCATAATCTTCAGATTACAACCAACATAGGAAACATGATCGAAGCAATTATCTCAAAAGTTTTGGTACAACCTCAAGTCAATACCACAACCTTAAAACCCCAAATATTCTACAACTTTATTATCTCGTTGGCATACTGATGATCCAACTTAATCAATCCAATTTTACCACCCCGAATTCACAATAAATGGGCCGTCCTTGTTAGTTAACCCACAATTATGCAATACCGAGGGTCCTTGTCATTCTAACAACCCCAAAATAAGACCACAAGGACTCATCATCTCATAATTCATAGCTTCAATGCTTTGCATATGATTCCATCTCCCAAATCAAGAATACGACAACCCATTAACCTGAGTATTAGAATCTACTTGCGATTCACCTTCCACATTCCTATAAAGTATCGAAAACATCACAAATCTAAAGACTCCCAATATCAAAATATTGGTACTAATATATGCTTTTCTCAAAAGACACTAAGATTCGTCTTCTCAATCCTTAAGTATATTTACCTGCTAGCACTGTCATATGATCATCTCTTCTTAAGACAAACTATTCAAACTCTTAAAATCATTAGACAATAACCATCTCCAAAAGCAATACCTATAAGTCCTCAATCTGAATTCATACATCCTCATGGTTCTTCGAATTCATCGATGAGGCCTTCACCAAATTCTCCCAAATGTGGCCGATAGATCCAACCCATAAAACCTAGAAAATGTCAATGAACCTACCAACCCAAAAGGCATTACCGGAACTTGTAATAGTCGCATCTTTATCCTGAATGCTGCCATGGGCACCACTCACAATCATCCACAACTAACAACACTCTGAATACAGTTCGATCTTAAAAAACACCAAGCCCTTATAGAAGATCAAACGAGCCCTTATTTATGTCCTAACATCCACTTATCAAACCATAAATTTTCCAAGTGACCTCAAAGGTTCTAGAGCAGCCCACAGTGGGACCTAACTGATGCTTCCCTCAGTTTTATACAAAATCCTTAAAAATTAGTAATTATTTCGACACAACCTCTAATTTACTGATCAAAAGATAAATCAGCATAATCTTTTCCTCTAAGGAACATCCTCAAATGCTTACACAGTCAAAACCTCTTAGTGACCACAAGATGACTTTAAGATGTGGTCTCATATGCAAAATAAACTTAGCACATACCCTCATTAAACAACCTCATTACAAAGTATAATATCCTTACCAACCACAATTCATTCTAGCATAACAACTCATCAACCAAATTACCACCAAAATCGGATCAAAGCTAAGTACCACAAAATAAATCAATTCAACCCAACCAATCACATCTACGAACCCAAGAAAATGTCGTAGACCTTGATGCAACAAACGCAAGGCCTAGATCCTCAAATAAATGAATAAACTTAGAAAATATAAATGAAAATATAGTTTCAAATTTTCAAATAACGCATATACTAAAATGTCAAGATTTAAAAATCCTACCTTCCACCATGGTAGACAACACCTCTACTCCTTGTGCCGTCACCGTAAAAACCCAATCCAAGGCACTGGACTTCTTCACCGTCTGATCCCTAAGATAAGGACAATCCTTGATCATATGGCTGAACTGCTCACAATTGAAACATACTCCCAAACTCGTCAGGGGAATATTTATTCCTAAAAGCATCCACAAACATATACCACGATATATCTTTATCCTCCCGACTCGTGACTCTTTTCTAACCAACTACCCATGGTTGGCTTCGCCTTCTAACTTATGTGAGGCAAACATTACCTTATCTACACCCGGACATTGGGTCACCGCAACCACCCTTTCAATTCTCAGGATCTATATTTCAACTTCTATAGGATCCATGCTACCCAAATATTCAGGCACTTGATTCTTAATAGATCGATCATAGATTGACATCCTCGGATTTGCTAACACTAAAAATCGACTTTAAGTTATCCTGACCTCGAGCCATCGATTCTATCCTATCCGTCTTGCTTGCCATGCTATCCAAGTATCCCCATTCCTAGTCTTCAGACCAAGATCAACCTAAGTTAATTCTCAAGGTATTCCTCTTTGACATCTCTTCCCCTGGTCCTCACCCGGACTAGACTTCAAAGACTTTTAAGTCTCACCATCTCACCCAACAAATTCAGATACTTGGCCTCTCTATCACGTGGTAGACCACCTCCACATGTCGACCTTTGTCTAGGTGATATGATCAACTACGGATATCCTTTTTGAAATAAGAACAACGTGGGTTAGTTCATAACTCGGAGACTAACTAGGAAAATGAAGCTTGACAACAAAACTTACCCACTAATTTCTAATTTAGTTCTAGCCTAAGTTATACAAATTAGGGCAACTAGAACTATCCAATCTAACTTAATTATCTTATATCTTTATCTACTTATTCAATATATCTTACTCTAACCTAAGCTTCCGCATATGATTTAAATCAAATCTAAGATATCTCATTCTCTGATACCAACTGTGATGGACCATATTTTTTCTAACCGGAATTCGATAGAGTTTCAGTAGAAAAACGGCCACCAAATAAATATAACATGTACAAATATCCCTGTATAGAACAATATACAACCATAACATCACAACGCATGATCCAAAAAGCCACAACAATTACGCGGCACCAACATCTTAACTCTGGGCATGATGTCGGCATAGATAAGATGCCACCAGGTGCCTATATAAACTATAAAAACCTGTGGAAGCATTTATAACTATCAAATACTGCGGGAACTAAACTACACGTACATCATCAGACATACAACTACATCAATATATAAATCCTCCACAAGAGATACAAAAGTACTACATAAGGGTACAAAAACCACAAAACTAAATCCTCAAAGCTATCCTCCAAGATTTCATGCCTAGCTCACTTCTAATTCTCTACCCTGCCTATGACGGATCAAAAAATTTGTAGAGAATCTGATGGAGTTTCACCTATAAAATAGACGCTCACCAAATACAAATCCTGTACAATAATCATAAATAAACACTACACAAATACATAGGATCCCCAAGCCATAAAAACAACGCAGGTGGCACCAGCGTCATAACCTCGGTACGACACCAGTTTAGAAAGGATGCCAATTAGATAACCAATTATAACTCTAAAAAAAACCTACGGAAGCTACTACATCCATCATATACAGTGGAAAGCTAAACTACACATCCATCATCATCATCATATATAATCATAAGTATCAAAACAAATAGTTCCATATCCATGTTTTCTACAAAATCATAAAACTAAGTCCTCAAGAGCTCTCCAATTAGTATCAGCTGCCTATCCTACGCCTACTACCTATCCTACGCCTACTGCCTACTTGGACTCATCACGCATAATAGTGTGCTCATCTGGAAGGAAGAAAAAGCAATGGTGTGACGGATCAGGGTTATTCTCCTTAAATAATCTCCGTTAATGGTAATATAAAATTATACCCATAATTTATTATTATGGATTCTGCAGAAATTTTAGTAGAATTTTCTCTATAATTAGACAAAAAATAAAAAATATAAACTGCTTAAAATAGCCTGTTCAAGCACACAACTATCCAATAATCAATATTTTGGCCTACAACACAATATACAGGATCACAATAACCATATCATCCATGGCTCCAACACAGTACTCCTATCTACCTTGTTGGGTGTAAAGAGATGCTGTCTAGGACTAAACAAAATCCAAAACATCAACATAAATGCGAAAGCATAATTAAATCCAGAAACCTGCAGAAGTATAACAATAACCATAAAATAATAATAAACCACATTAATCTGACTAGACTGTTTACATTCTATTACAACAACGTATCCAAAATTTCAAGCCTTCGACATCCAGCTAATCTCCTCAAGCAAGTCCCTTTCTTTATTCTAACTAATCAGGCGCCGGCTTAATGTTTTCATCTTGAAGGAGAAACAGTAAGAGTGAGCGTACAGCTTAATAAATGTGATCATACATCATCAATTACAGTAAATAACAGGAAAAACAGTAACCGGGTAGGAGAAACATATAACTTGAATAAAAGGAAGCATGCGAGGAGAGGGGACATTTTGGATCATCTGGTTCGCATGTTTGTTCCGGTTACATCCATTCATTTTCATTACTTTCATTAATCTTTGCGGACTGGGCTAGTAGGTCGTACTAACCAATGATGTGAGAGAACGAGGAAAAGAATGTGTTTGCCATACATTCTAAAACCGGCTACATTTTAGGTCTGTAGCACTCGACCATCGGCTACATTTTCGGTCTGCATCACTTGACTATCGACTACATTTTAGGCCTGCAGCACTCGACCATCTCAACTCACCCCATATCCCCCGAGGATTAGGGCAATCCTCATTTTTCCACAATAGTATGCTAAAGCGTACTATAAATATCACCGGCTCCCATGAGCGACCAGAATATGTGGCCAAGTATTCCTGGGTTCACACCGTGATGGACATAGAAAATCAGATAATACTATCCCTATGAACCATGATCCTAGTTTCAGGATTAATCCTTCCTTGAGGGAAGATCCACCACAAGTACATCACATTTTCCAATCGAAAAATCGCATTCCCATCCTTATCTCCATCTGGGAGATCAAATCCATCATATCGTACTTTGGTGGATTCCCTTCCATTTACTTGCTCAGTTCCTTCCTTTATTTAGAACTTAAACATTTTAAGCCATTCAATTCAAGCTTACGAGAGAGTTTGGATTTACTTACCTTCGGTGATCAAACGCCACCCTAGAAGCCCCCGAGATGCATTCCCTTGCTTCCGATGCACACTGGCACATTTTCAGGGCTTACAATTCAACATGATCAAT
Organism: Nepenthes mirabilis; assembly: GCA_025585075.1. Taxonomy (NCBI): domain Eukaryota; kingdom Viridiplantae; phylum Streptophyta; class Magnoliopsida; order Caryophyllales; family Nepenthaceae; genus Nepenthes; species Nepenthes mirabilis. The sequence continues at coordinate 6,034 of JAODPA010029495.1, forward strand.
TAAACACAAATTTCTTAAACATTAAACGGGTTGAAGCATGCAATTTCCCCATTCAACTTGGATGAATAGTAACAGGGGACTTCTAGAGCTCCCAGATGTCGTGAACGGGTCGATTCTTGCAAAATCGGACATCCGGTTGATATATACATACAATTGGGATGTGGTGATTCATATTTTAGGGTCAATTTAACAAAATACGGTGTGGAAACGGAAAACCCCCAATTCCCATAGGTTAGGGTTTGGTGGAACTCCACCGACCGGATCGGTAAGTAAATCGGACAATAAACTACATAATCCTTGGTCTCAAGTCATGGGTAATACATTTTTTATGGTTTGGGTGGGTATTGATACAAAAATACCGGATGATAAACAAAAAACATCGTAAGAGAAAAGTTAGGGGGTATGAGAACACTTGCCTCGGCGCGTACTACCACTTTTATAACTAGCTCTAGGACGGATTCGGACTTCATGGGCTCGATCTCCTCCTTCTTCTCTCTAGAATTGGTGCTCTCTCTCTCTTTAGAAGGGTTTGGTTCGTGGGAAATGAGAAAACATGAAGCAGGTCGGGCATTTATAATCGTCAGGTGCTCGAGTGCCCGGCGAGAACCAGGCGAGCGTGGCCTAGCGGCCGAGTTGCGCTCGAGGGCGCAGGGGCGCGCAGCGAGCGGGCACGTTACTGCCTCTTTGCACTTGAGCCCAAGCTCGAGCGCACAGTAGGCATGACCTGCTGCTGGCGCTACTACTTTTTGCCCTCGAGCCTAGGCACGACCCTGCTGGCAGCGCATCAGCAGTCCACAACCCGATTTATTTTTCTGATTTTTCTTCCGATACACATACTCATTCGTTCAATAGGTCTAATATTAATTATTATCACATTGATTACCTCATATTTATTGTGCTTTTAGACCCAGAACGTCACAATTCTCCCCCACTTAAAGAAATTTCGTCCCCAAAATTTAGCGAACCTCGAATTTTCATAATCAGAGGTGATCTTCCTAGTATTCCCAATCATCTCCTCAGACAACGATTATTCTAGAAGACTTTGAGCATTAGAATCGTTTTAACTTTTATCACAAGACGAATTCCTAGTCACCAGCCTACCCTAAACACTTACTGATTTCCTCAGTCATCGACACAAGGAAGACTTTATAACGATCCCCAGAATTCCAAAAGCGACCTAAAGTAATATTGGTCATTCCTCTGACTTAATTCAATACTTCAGGCGAACCCATGAGCTTCCACTTTAGCTCATTCCAAACCTTGAAAAGGATTCAATCATATGGAACCGCAACCTCATTTTGAAATCTCTGGGCCAGGGGCCCACAACGCTTACACGACACTACTCTAATTAATTATCTAGCTACGAATCATTCCATTTAGATTTCAGTACCATATCAAATTCAGCTTGACGTCCCAAAGATTCTCTAATCAAGTTTTACTAAGGTTTCGATACAAATCTTAAATTACAATCAACTTTTAAAATCAGAATAATTTATATTCTCGCTCTTTCATTGATAAGTTGACAAACCGACATATTTTCCAAAATACATAGCCCATAACACACACCTAGAATATACAGCAACCATGATTAAAACAATCCTAGGATAGTCATACCACGAAGATAAATCTCACAATCATCCAACTACAACCACATTCAAAACTACAATCATAACGATCACCCAAAGATTCGACATAGCTTTCGATCATCCTCCCCGTAACCTTAGAATCCGATTACTAAGCAACCTCAAAATCCCGTTGGCATACCAATGAGCCAACTAATCCAATCTGAACACATCTTCTATGATTAAGATATGTGGGTCGCTCTAATTGCCCTGAAATAAAACCATAATGATTTCATATTTCATAAATTCATAACTCCAATACATCGAATACAATTTTGTCTGCCAATTTAAGAATATGACATCCTATCACCTAAGTATTTGGACCTACTCGCAATTTACCTTTCACATCTCCTATGAAACTTCGAAGACATATTAATTCTAAGGACTTATAGCATCAATTGTCAGTGTTGATGTCCACTTTTCAAAAAAACACCGAGGTTTACCTTCCCAATCTTTAAACAGATCCGTCCACATGCAATACTATATGATCATCTTTCCTTTATGATACATCTATTCTGGCTCTTAAAATTTTAATAATTGCTATCTTCAAAGACAATACCCATAAGTTCTCAAACGGAGACTTCAATCGCTAATTTCGACTTACACGTGGAGTAACTCTAATTATAAACTTCTCCCTCACTTAATCCGAATGTAGCCACCAATCATGATGTGAGAGCAATATAATCCTATCCTTTCTCAAAAGCATTACATTCTACGATAACTTACCAAACCAATCAGGGGTCAATCCAAATGACATGGACGTCAATTAACCCTTTTCAGTCCCCAGAAACTACCTTTTCATCTTTCATTCTAACAATTACAAATCTCTTCTAAGTCAAACGTCTCACTGACACTAATACTTGTCAGGTCACTTAATAACTTCGGTTAGACCTAAGATGACCATACGCTTCCACGGCACTAATAGGTCTTCCCAATTAGCCATCACTCAAAGTCTTATGGATTTCAAAATCATACTACCAAAGAATCACATGCTTAACAAGGCATTTCCTCAGACGAAACTCGCATTCCCTTCTCAATGGGGCATATAGATTAACAACCGTTCACAATTTATGACACAATCCTCAAATAAATTGCATACACCCCATGTCCTTTTGAAGTCATCAATGAAATCACCTCAATACGGGCCCGAATATGGTCAAAAGATCCATCCCATAAAATTTCATGAGACACTCGCGAACCTACTAAATCAAATGGTGTTTCCGGACTTTGTAGTAGCCATATCCTTATCCTGAATACCGCCGGGTCTACAACCCCCACTAATCCACAATTAACACACTATGGATCCAAACCGATCTTACCAATCATCAAGCATTTGTAACAGCCCACACAATTTACCTATCCATTCACAAAGTCCGCTTATCAAATCATTAATCTCTTAGGCAACCCCATTTTCAAAATTCATGAACAACCTTGTTGGCTTGTCTTATTTACCTCGAAGGTTCTAGAGTATTCCACTATGATGCAAAACCAATACCTCCTCGGCTTTACATGGAATCCTCAATGATCGGCGTCGATTTTGACACAACTTTGAATTACAGACCGAAGATAGATCAGCTTACTCTTCCTTCTGATAACATCCTCAAATATTCACATAACCAAAACCCCTCAATGATCACAAAATGACCTTGGGGCGTGGTCACCTATACAAATTGGATTTAGCGCAAATCTTCATTAACTGATTTGCAGGAAAGACGACACTAATCTACTGATACCTCGATCAATTTCAGACTTATACTTCAGATCCCACAACCCGATTGTAGGATGCTATCTCTTTACCAGTCTAACCTGGGCTAGCACAGTGGTTCGCCTACCAAACTACTACTAAGATCAGATTAAAACTTGATACCTTAGCTAGCTCAAGCTCATGCCCAAAATTACACAATTCAATTGCAAGACATAATATGCTTACCAATCTAATTCAAATCGACTCGACGACTTACTGACCAAATCATCCATAATGTCACATCAAGATTGGCACCATAAAATGGTTCAGATTAACCCAACCAATTGCATCTACGAACCCAAGAAAATGTCATAACCCTCGATACCGCTTTTATCAAGCTTGGATCCTTAAATAAATAAATAAACTTAGGAATCACAGAATTATATGTTCAGGATCCCAAATGATATAGGTCTTGTGAAATCAAAATTGAGAAATCTTGTCTTCCACATGGCGATCAACACATTTTCCTTATGCGCCATCAGCACCAAAACTCTGATCCAAGGCACTAGAACCGGTCTTGTAATTTAGTTTTAAAACTGACATTTGCCTTGTAATTTTTGAAACCGGCATTTCTCTTGTGATTTTAAAATCGACCTTGTAATGTAATTTTGAAACCGGCTCTATGATTTTTGAAACCGGCCTTGTAGTGTAATTTCAAAACCTGCCTTGTATAGTATTTTGAAACCGGCATTTGTTCTGTGATTTTGAAACCGGTCTTGTATCGTGATTTTGAAACCGGCATTTGCATTGTAATTTTTGAAACCGGGCTTGTATTATGATTTGAAACCGGCATATGTACTGAAACTTTAAAACCGACTTGTGATGAATAAAGAAAATGTGAATCGGCTTTATGATAAAACAAATAAGTTCAGACCTTAACCTTAGGAGACAAGGTACTCCGGCATGCCTTAGGACCTTAAGGTGATAATCGAGGATAACCAAAGTGATAGCCGTCCTCGGGGCTTTGTACAAGGATGTAGTGATAGCCGTCCTCGGGGCTTTGTATAAGGAGGAAGTGAGAGCCTTCCTCGGGGCTTTGTACAAGGAGATATTGCCATGATTGTGAAGAGATGTGCACAATCTATCCTCAATTAAAGCCCCCATCTGTTAAGCAGTGAATAAAAGAAGCTAAATTGTAACCGTCCTTGTTTTATGCTCAGATATTATCTACTCCAACTTTTGGATTAGCTTTTGTTTGGCCAAATATTACCGTATGATATATATATGATGCATGATTTCCTGCATTTTACCGTTCTAAGCGTTCTGCATGATTCCGGCCAAAAGATATTCTGTATATGTATCTGTAACTGTTGACAGCACGAACTTTTTATGAAAAATCTACATGTACTTTGTTGAGCTCCGGCTCACTGTTTTCTATTTCCCCCCTCAGATGTAAATTTAGAATTCATGCCTGACGAGACGGAGTGATTAGAGCAAATTTGAAGGGTTTATAAGGATTCAAAAGCACCTTTTTGACGACTGCTGCGAAGAAGTAATTAATGTAATGATCTGTTGGACTCAATAAACTTTTGTGATTGGACGTTCATGGCTATATGTATTCAGGAATGAATTTTTGGGAATGAATGTAAATGCTTCTGTTGGATAATAGATTAACTTCCGCTTTGTGTATGAGTCCTAGACGGTATCTGTGATCCTGTGATTTGGAAAGCACGATCAGCCCTGATCTGGCCACCGAAACTTGGTAACAGTTCCGGGAGATCGATGGCAGATTGTAAAAAAAAAAAAAATCTGTTCCGTCATAAGTTTCTTACTAACTCACTTAACTAAAAACACATAACTGAAATGCTTATCTGAAATTCCTTAACTAAAATGCTCAACCGAGACATTTAGCTAAAATATTGAACTGAAATACTTATCTAAAGGGATTCTTGCTTATATTTTCTTAGCCAAATTTCCTCATATCGGAAAGTAAAATTCAAACTTATACATTCAGCCCTTCAAATAAGTTCAAAGGAGCTTCCAAAATTCAAGTATATAATTCCATACAGAATTTTCAAATACAAATCATCAACTAAACTTTATCAAAGCACCGATTTAGCACTTGCGTCTCAAAATCTCAATTTTCCAAGCAAAAAGTCCTAAATTTGGTTCTACGGTTTTTATATACAAAACATTTGGATGAAATCATACTTAAACCTTGTGCCAAAACTCCAAATCAAAGCCTTAAATCATAATGTATAGACAAAATTATACATTCGAACCGAAATTTCCAAATTTTCGAGCTAGGGTTTTGCACCAAGTTTTTCGGATACAAATCGGACACTAAACATATGTTTATTTATGAAATCAATGCCATAACTCCAAATACATATGCAAAATCCTGTATTAAACCGTAAATCCCCAATTTTCGAATTAGGGTTTCAAGCCCGCCATTCAGACGTCAAACAAATGCAAAACGCGCTTCAAATGACAAAATCAGAGTTATACATTAACATATATATGCATAAACTAAAAATCTACTCGAGATATTATGAGAAAAACAAATAAATCATAACAAATCATCAAAAATAGAAGTTTTTCAACATAAATAACAAAATGGAGGTATTTAAACAGAAAACAAGGTTGGAGGTATACTTACCTTAACCCGAGCTACCATTTTTCTTACTTGGATCAGAGTGGAAAGGCCGGATTTCTCCTCCTTCTTCCTCTTCTTCCCTCTTCCCCCTTCTTGCTTCACTACCACTCTCTCTAAACAAAATGACGCAGGGAAAAGAAAGTGCACGGCGCTTTTAAAATAAATCGGGCGCTCGAGCAAGTAGGCGCCCCGTATAAATTCATGCCCGCGCTCGAGCACCAACTAGGCGTCCTTCGAGCGTGGGCTTCTGTTATTTGTGCCCCGGGTGCGCCTAAGGTGCCACCCGAGCACCGAGCCTTGGAGCTATTTTCCGACACCAACTTAATTTTTTTGCTATTTTTCCTTAGTCCATTTACCTTAATCTTGATCATTTTGGCTTAATTACTAAAATTTACTACATTTTAAAAACCTGGGTCGTCACAGAGGTCGTGCCTAATGGATGCCTGACCGAAGCTCGAGCATGCTTTCCAGTGTATTCGCACATGATACATGCTTGAGGGACACTTGAGCGTGCTAAGACAGAATGCAAGCGCCTGACACGTGTTCGAGGCAACA
>JAODPA010029506.1:0-12550 GCA_025585075.1 Nepenthes mirabilis
TACTTAGTTAACAATATAAATCATATATATTACAAAAAAAACTATCGGACTAGAGGTATATTTTTTGTCTCGAATACTATAGTAGTTGACGGGGATGGCTTCAGTGAGTCGATCCAAAAGGATAAGTGGTCCAGAATTCTGAGCGATCCACTTATTTATGGGATAGTCAACGCTGCTATTGACCGGAGAAGGACCTCAAGTAGGACGAATGCGGCCCAAAATAGATGCAGCCTAGATCAAAATAGGCCTACGTATCTACCCAAACTCAATGATTGTCTGCCCTAATTCTCTACAGTTCCAAGAATGACAACCCTTTATGTAACGAAAATCTCTCAAAATCAGAGCACATCCTAAAATGAAGGCCCTCAAATTAGCACGCGACTCTTGGAAGCAACCTCAACGGTCACTGCACGTGGCATCTCTACAAAAGGAAAGGAATGTTCCTTCCTAATCGTTGTAACCCAAAATAGCATGTTCATCCATACAGGGGAAGGAAACTATCCCTTCATAAGGCGGACATCCCGCCTCATCATTTAAGGAAGGCGATAGAAGCCCATGTTTATAAAAGGCCATGGAGACTCACTTTCTAGACACGCTCTCTTATATACTCGAACTAATAGAAGCTCTCCAAACTCTCAAGCATTTAATCGCTTTGTCATCTCTTTTGCTACTACTTCTTAGCGAACTTAGTACTCAGAGAGGCTGCTCTCTACGAGCACTTCACGACTAAAGCGACTCTCCACGAGCGCACTTCCGATCTTCATTTTTAAATCCCTCACCCAACATTCATCTTCATATTCTCCGTATTTACCTTCTTATTCTTAGAAGACTAATTATTGATTTGAACGTCAGAATATTTATAGTGGGATAACCTTCCGCCGTCTTTTGACCTCTTGCTTGTAGCTGTGGTATGCAGGATTACAGGCACAAAAGACGATGATCGGAATTCGAAGAGCCAGTTCAACTAAAATCCGTTCAAAGTTTGGATCCAAGACACATTATTAGTGACGTTTATGGGAATGCTAACGAAAAACCGATCAACTACTTCTCCTAAATTTGCATCATCTGCCAATATAGTAAACACAATGGTAAAAGCTAGCATTCTCGCTAAGGAAGTTACCTCCTCCGACCACAACCACTCAACTGGTAGTCGGGTCAGAGAACAACCTATTCTAATCTTCCTGGCCATGGTGGAGCAAATGAATAAGATGTCACAGATATTCCAAACGCTCTGCACACACCATGGTAAGCAGAAGCAAGGGGCTCACTCCTTGGCCCACACGCTAGCCTCCAGGCGGGGAGGCCAGAGGAAAAAGAAGCCGACCAAGATGACCATAATGTCGGACAATTCTCACATCCCCGTGGCCCCCAACACCCAGAGCTAGTCAAGGCTTGAGGGGTATTTGAGCCATGGGACTCCTAATGAGATCCCCTAGAGAAGAAATCTCAGATATTCCAGGAATGAGTAGAGGCCTCCCATGCAGGAGGGAGCCTCTCACATCACTCGGCTAACGAGAGGCAGCAGCTGGCCAGCGCAACGACGTACTGCCGAGCAGACAAAGTTGAGGACCTACCTCAACTCTAAAAGATCTACAACATTCTCCCGAGTGGAGGAGAAAGTCTAGAAGATTTAGAACCGCATGTTCAAAGACGAAGATAGTGAACACACGGTTCAAGATGTCAGCCCTGGAACCTTACGATGGGAGCAATGATCTTATGGATCACTTAGATCACTTCCGCACCTTACTGAACTTTCAAGGCCTGAAGGAGGCATCCATATGCCAGTGTTTTTCCTCTCACTTTGAAAGGAGACGCCAGAATTTTGTTCTACCGGTTCCCAGCAAATTCAATCCGAAGGTTTCGGGACCTCGTGGACAGTTTCCTGGTTCAATACACCTCAAATCACCGCGAGGAGAAGTAGCCGTGGCATCTTGTCCACATGAAGCAGAAGCCGGGTGAGAACGCAAGAAAGTTTTTGGAGCGGTTTTTGGTTGAAGCTTGGAGAATACCCAAGCTCACCCAAAAAGAGATGCTCAACAACTTTATTTTCGCATTGGGACCGAGCGACTTCTTTAGGCACCTGGCCCATAAAAACCCACAAACCTTTTAGGAGGCAGAATCTATTACCCAAGCCTACGTGCCCGGAGCGGAGCAACCAACTTCGCTCTTTTCTGGTGAAGGGAAAGAGGAAGAATGGGGGCAACAACTACCCCCAGAGGAAGTTGCTTAGAGCTGAGCCACTGGTGTAAAAGGAGTTCAGACCCATAAATCTGACTCCGTTGAATGACACCCAGGCCAATGTTCTAATGCAGATCCGGGAAGAAAAATTTATAAAGTGGGCAAAATCGATGAAGAGCCTGGAGGGAGGAGATTCGTTGAAATATTGTGACTTCCATCAATATCTGAGTCACAGTACGGAAGATTGGCGGATGCTGCAACGGGAGATTGAAGATCTTATCCGCCGAGGCCACCTCACAAAGTTCCTGAGAAACCCTGGGCAGAGCTCCAGAGTAGCAGGTGATGATAGGTCCAATCAACCTCAACCACAAAACCGGGTAATAGTCGGGGTGATCAACATGGTGACCACTAAACTTGCAAAGGTGCACCGTACGGATCACCAGGAGAAGCTGGCTAAGTACAAGAAGCAGAGGGTGGAAAAAAATATCATTAGTTTTAGTGACAACGATATGACGCATGTAATCTCCCCCCATCTGATCTCCTAATTATATTTGTGCTCATTTCAGATGGTACTCTTAACTACAAATTGAAACGAGTTTTCATTGATAATGAAAACTCGTTTCAGATGGTACTTTACCTCGATGCGTTCTTTAAATTAGGATTTAAAAAGAAACAACTCAAACCGGCTAAAGAACCGCTACATCGGCTAGATAATGAGCCAGTATCCGTCCAATAGACGATACAATTAGAGGCCACCCTGGGCATGTATTCCAGAATGACGAGCCGAATGCTCATCTTCCTGGTTGTCGATTTGCCTTATGTATACAACGCCATTCTAGGCCAGCTGTGCCTGATAGCGTTTAGGGTAGTTACGTTAATACCACACTTAAAAATAAAAATTTCAATAGCATGCGGTATTGGCGAAGTGTTGAGTGATCAGGTAACCGGACGAATGTGTTACATATCCCAGATAGTACCAAGTGGTAGGAAAAGGCAAGTAGAAGAGTTGGACCATCGAGATGAGGTGACCCTATAGTAGGCGCAGTCTGGCGAGGTCACTAACCTCGTATCTCTGAATCCAGATGATTCAAAAAAGTGTGTACAGATAGGGGACTCGCTTGCCGGACCCCTGCGTGATTAACTGATCAGCTTCTGGAGGCAAAACACATATATCTTTGCATGGATACCTGCCAATATGCTTGGAATTCTGGCCAGAGTAATGGTCCACAAGTTAGGTCTCGATCTCGGCTGCAGATCTATTAGGCAGAAATGAAGAAACGACTCTGTCGAGAAACTTATAGCCATTCGGGAGGAGGTGAAGAAGCTGTTGGACGCTGGGTTTATGAGGAAGGTCTAGTACCCAGACTGGCTCTCTAACGCGATCTTGGTCAAGAAGAGCAATGGAAAGTAATGGATGTGCATTGACTTCATTGACGTTAACAAAGCCTGCCTAAAAGATAACTTTTCACTACCCAGGATCGACCTGCTGGTAAACTTCACTTTTGGGCACGAGCTACTAAATTTTATGGACACGTACTCGGGTTACAATCAAATTCAGATGAGCCCAGAAAATGAGGAGCACACCTCATTTATGACCAATTAAGGCACATACTGCTACAATGTCATGCCTTTCTGTCTGAAGAACGCAGGCGTAACTTACCAGAGGCTCATAAATAAAATATTTAAAAAGCAAATCGGCTACAATATGGAGGAGTACGTAGATGACATTCTTGTCAAAAGGAAGACCACCAACGACCATATTCGCAATCTAGCTAAAACTTTTGATGTACTTCGTGCACATCAGATGAAGTTGAACAAATTAAAGTGTGTCTTCGGGGTATCCTCTGAAAAATTCTTTGGTTTCATTGTCTCTGAACAAGGGATTGAGAAAAACCCAGAGAAGGTTAAGGCCCTCACGGACATGACTCCACCATGGAGTGTCTAGGATGTCCAGAGATTGACTAGAAGACTGACAGCCCTCTCCCGTTTCTTAACTAAGTCTATAGATAAGTACCTTCCCTTCTTTAAGGTTTTAAGGGGAACGAAAGTGAACGGATTCCAGTGGACTATAGAATGTCAGGCCGCCTTCGACAAACTGAAGTAGTACCTGGCCAGTCCACCACTATTGGCGTTACCGAGAGAAGAGGAGTTGTACCTCTACCTAGCAATATTAAAGGTGGCCCTGAGCTCTGTCTTAATACGCCAAGATTCTGACGCATAGCAACCGGTCTACTATGTGAATAAAACATTGACCAGCGTTGAAACTCGTTACCGACATGCTAACAAGCTTGCTTTGGTGCTTGTCTTCTCAGCTAGGAAGTTAAGGCCTTATTTTCAGGCCCACCAAATAGTCGTCTTTATCAGCCTACCGCTAAAGGGAATCCTTCAAAAGCCTGATGTCTCAAAACGACTAGTTAAGTGGACCATCGAGTTGGGAGAGTTTAACATTGAGTTTCGACCTAGGCTAGTCATCAAAGGGCAAGCATTGGCCAACTTTATTATCGAAACCACAACTCCAGTCACTAAAGCGCACTGCGCTCACGACATGGAACATCGCTCTAAAGAGCCAAATTGGGTCCTCAATGTAGATGGCTTGTTTAGTAACTGAGGCAGCGGTGCCGGAGTGGTACTAAGGACTACGGACAGGTTTGAGATGAAGTACTCATTGAAACTCGATTTTCCAGCCACCAATAATGTTACTGGGTATGAAACCCTGCTAGCTAGATTATGACTAGCCAAAAAGTGCTCAGCTAAGTGTTTGACTGTTTATAGCAACTCAGAGTTAGTGGTCAACCAGATCCACGGGAGTTTCGAAGCATGCAATCCTTTCTTGGCCAAATACTTGGCTAAGGCAAAAGGCGCAATCTAGAGGTTCAACAAGCTCAACTTGGTCCATGTCCCCATGACTGAAAAAAGGAAGGCCGACCAACTTACAATAGTGGTAGCGGTTGAAAATTCGGAGCAGTACTCAAAGGACATGCGGGAGGTTTTGAGCACTGCCAGTATAGAGGAACAGAAAGCGATGAAGGTCTTTGATTGGGAGAACTGAATGTTGCCCTACTAAAAATACCTTGTGAACGGTTCCCTGCCGGAGAACTTAGACGAAGCCAAGTGGATAAAAAAACGGTTAGCTGGTACACGATAGTTGACAAAAAATTATATCTTCGAGGATACTTGATTCCATACCACCAGTACCTTACCCCAGAGGAGGCCGACTACGCATTGAGTGAAGTCCATCTCGGGATTTGTGGGTCACACATTGGCGGTAAGAACCTATCATTCAAGGTGATGTGACAAGGATATTACTGGCTGATAATGAAGAATGACACCTTGGAGTTTGCAAAAAAGTGTGAGAATTGTCAACTTCATAGCAATCTTCACCACTAGCCGCCTACGGAACTCAGAGCTTTCTCGGCACCTTGGTCGTTTGTGCGATGTGGGCTCGATATTCTCGACCTATTTTTCATTGTGACCGGTCAAAGGAAGTTTATCATCGCGACAATTGACTACTTTACCAAATAGGTTAAAGTCGCTCCATTGGCCTAGATCACTAAGTGTAATGCCATAGAATTCATCTGCTAGAGTATAGTGAGCAAATTTGGTATTCCCAAGGCAATCGTGATCGATAACAGAACCCAATTATTGAGGAAGCGCTTCACTAAGTATTACACTAATTTGGGCATTAGATTGGTCCATATTTTGGTGGCATACCCCCAAACCAATGGGTAGGTGGAAGTCACCAACTAAACGCTATTGCACGGTCTAACGACCAAACTGGAGGACGTAGGGGGCTATTGGGTCAATGAACTACCCTCCGTGTTATTGTCATACTAGACAACTCCCAAGGAACTAATGCATGAGACACCTTTCAGTCTCTATTATGGGACTGAAGTTGTGATCCTGGTCGAGATCGAGCTCCCACGTTTAGGGTCAAAGCCTTCGACCCACTAGGCAACTCCCAGAAGATCAGAGAACACTTAAACCTGTTGGAAGAAGCCCGTAATGTGGCTAAAATACGCACAGTCATCTACCAATAGTGAATTGCCCGCTATTACAATAAGAAAGTAAAAGCGTGGCAATTCAAAGTTGGGGACCTCATCTTGCGAAGCATTGATACCACGGGTTAGACAGCTAATATGAACAAGCTCTTCCCGAATTGGGAAGGCCTGTTCCTCATCTCAGCTATTCTATGAAACGAAACATACAAACTCCGAACCCAAACCGGAAAGTTAGTTTAATGGACATGGAACACAATCCACTTAAAGTGCTGCTTCCAGTGAAAGGTCACACGAGGCCCAGGTAGGTCATATGTATGGTCACAAGTCTTCCTGTAATGACATTCATTCATTAATAAAATATCTTCCTTTTTTTACATGTTATTTTGTCTCTGCTTTTTCTCTCTTTCCCATATGAATGCTTGCATATAGGTTGCATGAATACAGACAACCTAAACTATCCTAAAGTCAGGCGGGTCTTCACTCGCTTGCAAATAAACTTTAATTCCATACCAAGCAACCCATAAGCGATCGAACTAAATCTTAGTCCCACACCAAACGGCTCATAAGCGATCGAACTAAACCTTAATCCCATACCAAGCGGCCTATAAGTGATCGAACTAAACCTTGGTCCTATACCAAGCAGCCCACAAGTGGTTGGATTAAACTTTGATCCCACACCAAGCGGTCCATAAACGGTTGGATTAAACCTTAGTTCCATCCCAAGCGAACCACTCGTAGTCGAACACAAAACCTTAGGGGGCTTAAATGACACACGCATAACGATCTCCTTCTGCATAAGATTGCGCAGTCAGTCTACAACGGTCGATAAATCGGGGCAAAATATGAAATGCTCCAACAAAAGGCAAGACGTTCGGAATGATAACCTGGGCACCGCCATTTGATACAAAAATGCAATCCAACTAATAAAGAGAATGCTCATATAGAAGAAATTTATACGGTGTCACATGTACAAGGAGTTACTATGACTCGTCCTAATGGCTTCTTGAAGATGAAAGGTCCCTTGGGGGACGTGACGTAGGCCTCTAGCCACGACCGATCGGATATCCAATCAACTTCGATCGATGGGAGGCACCGACATTCCTCAAATCTAGAAAGTCGACTAGAAAATGGGGATCCACTAGGGAAACTATTCGCTGGCTGAAGTCGATCCCAGCCTAAAATCGTTCCTCTAGGGCATGAGCCACCTCTTCAGGACGAAACTTTGTTCTCAGCTCACCTTCGAGAGCCGCAATCCTCTCCATGGCCTTAGCATGAGAGCTGGAAACAACCTATAGCCTGACTTCAGACTCTGTCAGGGCCTGGTCAAGATGTTGGCTTACGCTTGACTCTGCAGTGCATCCCCAATCGCTGTGTTAACGCAACGCTCCATATCTTCAGCCACGAGATCAGCCACAGCCTGCATCATATGGGCAATCTCGTCTCCTTGGGAGGATAGAAACTCGTCCAATTTTTTAGACCTCCTTGCCGGCTAGAAAAGCGAAAAAAGGAGTCATCACAGGGAAACTGCAAATGGTCAAACTATCTCTCTACGCAGCTAAGCAGGCATACATCATGAGAAGGGCCAACAAGCCCATGGGACGAAGTTCCCCTTTAGGCGCCTTGGGGATAGAGGATGATTCCACTCCTCGTTCGCAGCCACATTAGCGGAGTCCCCATCGCTGCTATCGGACCGCATCCTTTCGTCGCTACTCTCCCCCTTCAGAAGAAGATTTCGATGTGGGAATATCAATCATATTCTCGTTAGCCATGATAAAAATAGAGAAACTATGAAGCCAAGCAATGGAGCAAATCGCAGGAGACGCCACAGTTATATAGGAAAACTTTTTTTGCCAAAAATGGCATCATAACGCGGTTCAAAGGGTTGCGTTGCTTCTATTTAAAGAGACACGTGTCTTTACTCGATTGAACCCGCCTACAGCACGCTACATCGCATCATTGAATAGTCAATCTGTGGCGGTCAAAGTTTTAATGTGACTGGTCAAACCGTGCATGCTCAATAAGTCGGCCAGCTGCGCGAAGTAAATAAAGAAGAAAAAATAAAAAAGCCGGGCAAAGGTTCAATTTACAATTACATGGCAGAAAGAACAAAATAAAAAAGTCCAAACTTAAGTCGTGGGACCACTAGGAGGGTGAGGCTCCCCTCCAGCTTGGGAGTAATTCACTAAGTCCTTGCGCTCCATAGTCGCAGAGTTCAATGGGTTGAGAACGCCAACGAGGAAGCCAGGTGACATCAGGGAGACAGTCCACCTACAAAGGTTGATGCCTTCCCAAACTCTGGTCTTGAGCAGTGAGCTCACCTCCTCTGGACGCAAGTGAACTGACATTTCAACTTCAAGTGTGGCGACTTTTCCTCAAAATTTGCCAGCTTGCCACTCAACCCTTGTGGCCCAAGCCTCCAAGCTCCCCAGCCTCTCTCTCAACTCTGCCAACTAAGACTTGAGGGCAACATTTTCCTCCTAGTCCCTTCGGGCTTGGGCATCGCTTTCTTCCCTATATCTTTGGGCCTCAGGGACAATAGCATTCGAGCGACTCAGGAGCTCCGTCAATTGGGGAATTTCCTCCTCCCTTTCTTCGATCATCTCACCCCATTGGGGCAAACCCTTCACCATCACACTAAGTATCCTCTGGTCCTACAATCTCACCAAAACAAGAACAAAGGTAAGTCACACTAGGTTGGCAGAATGAAGAAAAAGAAGAAGCTCCTCTTGAAAGTTTACCGTCAAGAACTTATGTTTCTTCTTTTTCCTCGTCGGTCCCTGCAACCTTGAGCTCTGTTGTAGGAGCTCTTGTGAAGGACCGACCGGGACACTAAGTGTGCCGACCACAGGAGCCAACTCCGTAGTGATCATCACTCCCTCTGCAACTCCAGTTCCACCAGAAGGGACATCCAGCGAAGTGAATACGTCACCTATGGCCTCAAGAAGTAGAGCAATGGTGAGACTGACCTCACCAGTCTCCACCGGCTCCGCAAGTAGCCCAAAGGTTGGCTCCTCCAACCTTCCTACTTCAAGCGCCAACTCCACCAGCGCCATAGAATCGCCCAGCAGCAATGGCACGATGACACACTCCCCGATGGCAACTTCCTTAATGACTCCCAAATCTAAAATGCTAACGAGAGTCTCTACCACATAATGTTCTCCAACTCTAGCTTGTCATCCAACCATGTGGTAATCTGGCTCGGTGGAGGATGAGGAAGAAAGCACAGCTAGCACCGCTCCAACTTTCCTCTTAGATTGTGATGTCGTCGGCAGTAGAGTTTTGAGCTTTTGGACTGGTAAAGGAGGACCTCAGTGAGCTCTCCTGGCCTCCTCCTGGGATACTAAGTGATCTCTCCTAAACTCGGGAAGGTGTTCCTACACCAACTGCAACAAAGGCTCCACAACATCTATCTCTGCTTTAGAGGACTTCCCGGTGAAGACCCTTAGGACATAGCCCCATTCTCTGGACAAGGGCCAATCATCAGATACCCGCACAAAAAGAAACCGCTCCTTCCAATTCTTGATCGACTCGTAGATTGTGCACAGCTCCTTCCAATGCACAACTCCCTAGGAGAGAGCAAAATCTAATCATCGCTCTGGGTAAACCGAAGGATAACCCTCACGGCCTCCATCGTTAGTAGCCACAAATAATGGCATAGAAAGATGCAAAGTGAGCAAAGATAGCACACAACATTCTTGTGGAACCATGCGATGGGGAGACAAAGCTCCTCAATGACCGGGAGACAAAGCCCACTCCGCAGGTGAGCCTCATAAATAACAATGTATCCTCCCAGAGGAGAGTAAGCCCTGTCCAATATCTCAGGGACTGAGAACACAATGGAGGATGAGATGTTGTATTGCACATAGAGCTCCTTAACTTTGCCAGGAGTGATAACGAAGGAAATTTCATTAACGGAGGATGCCATGAAAGTAGAACAAAAAGAGAGACGAAGACTTGAGAAGTTGTGGAGAAGAAAGGAGCGGGAAAAACTTGAACTGCCATGTAGCTTTAATAAAGATTGCCACCGCCAAAGAGAAGTAGCACATCGAAAAGGCGTGGCAATCATAATGGACACGTGTCGATTCCGGAGATGACGCAGTCAAGTAGAAACTTTTGACACATTAATTGTTAGGATTACAACCGTCCTATGTGACGACACGTGGCAAAAGGCAATGAGCCGCTCAAATCGACGAGAGTCCCAAAACGATTCTACAACCCTTCTATTGCTCAGCCGGCGGCATAATGAAGTGATGCATCAAAGACAAACCCCCCATGTTCTTCATATTCAAGCATTGCGGTCAACGAATTCAGTCAACGTTTACTTCCACTCCGTTTTTCGAATTCAAGCGTTACGGTCAACGAATCTGATCAACACTCACTTTCGCTCTGTTCTCCAGATTCAATCGTTACAGCTAACAAATTCGGTCAATGTTCACATCCACTCTGTTCTTCGGATTCTAGCGTTATGGTCAATGAATTTGATTAACATTCTCTTCTACTCTGTTCTTCAGATTCAAGCGTGACGGTCAACTAATCTGGAGAATATTCCCTCCACTCTATTCTCCAGATTCAAGCGTGACGGTCAACAAATTCGGTCAATATTTGCCTCTACTCCATTTTCTGGATTCTAACGTGATGGTCAATGAATCCTGTCAATGTTTGCCTCTACTCCGTTCTCCGGATTCTGGTGCTACGGTCAATGAACCCGGTCAACATTCACCTCCACTTCATTCTCCGAATTCAAGCTGTGTGGTCAACGGATCCGGTTAACCTCTATTCCGGGGTGCAAAAAAATAGCGAAATATGCATGGCAACGAAAGGCAAAAGACAAAAACAATTGCAAGTTTTCTCACTAACTTCCTTTTTACAAGTAACGCGGCCAACAGAAGCCAATACATAACAGTACAAATGGGAAGAGGAGGAGAGTTACATGAGAGGTTTGCAACCCTCAAAAAGAGTTAACAAGATTCAAAAGTGGGTGGGCTTGAACCCGGATTCAAATCTCGATAACAGTCACCCCCACAAAAAGGGGTGATCAAAGCAGTTTAAACTTCATGACTCGAAACAGTAGCACCAGAGAACATGAACAGCCTAAGCTCCAAGCCAGCAATTGGAGCGGCAATCTTCCCGATGAGGTCAAACTCCCATACCATCCCACCAGGCAGCAAAAAAAGTAATGCTGAGGAACGTTAAAAGCTCCTCAATTTATAGCATGCAGGGAAGCAAGCAGAAGCATTAAATGCCAAAGGACAACAGTGCTGGCAAATTTGCAGAAAATCAAAAAATAGGGAAATCATGCCAAGAACAGTGAAAAGGAGAATATGGGGCAGACTTGAGGGGACAACACACCCAGTCACGTCCCATCGTGGACATGTAAAAGGCTAAAAATTTAGGCCATCGACATGAGGGGCTAATGATAGGGATGGCTATTGTGGGCCGGTCTAAAATGGTAAGTGGCCCAAAATTCATAGCGGTCCATTTATCCTTAGGACGGTCAACACAGCCATTAACTGAAGAGGCACCCCAAGTAGGCCAGACGCAGCCCAAAATAGATGCAGCCCAAATCAAAATTAACCCACATGCATCTATCCAAACTCAACGGTCGTCTTCCCTAATTCTCCACAGTTCTAAGAATTGTAACCTTTTCTGTAAAGGAAATCTCCCAGAATCAGAGCACAATCCGAAATGAAGGCCTTCAAATCAGCACGCGACTCTCAGAAGCAGCCTTAATGGTCACTGTGCGCGGTATCTTTACAGAAGAAAATGAATCCTCTTTCCTGACCGTTACAATCTAGAATGGCTCCTGTATCCATACAGGGGAAGGAAACTATCCCCTCAGAGGGTGGGCATTCCACCTCACTATCTAATGAAGGCGGCAGTGGCCCATGGCTGTAAAAGGTTATGGAGACTCACTCCTTAGACACATTCTCTTGTATACTCGAATTAACAGAAGCTCTCCAAACTCTTAAGAATTCAATCGCTTTGTTCTCTCTTTTGTTACTAGTTCCCAATGAACTCAATACTCAAATAAGCCGCTCTCCACGAGTACTCTACGGCCAAAACCACTCTCCACGAGTGCACTTCTAATATTCATTCTCAAATCCCTCACCCAATATTCATCTTCGCATTCTCTGCATCTACCTTTATATTCTCAGAAGGCCGATTACCGACTTGAGCGTTGGAATGTTTACGGTGGGATAACCTCCCATCGTCTTCTGACCTCTTGTAGTTGTGCCGTGAAGGATTCCATGTGCGAAGTACAGTGGCCAGAATCCGAGGAGCCAGTTTGACACGAATCCGTTTAAAATTTGGATCAGAATGCATCATTAATAAAAACTTTTTAAAAAATGATATTTATTTAACATACTTATATA
>JAODPA010029507.1:0-37066 GCA_025585075.1 Nepenthes mirabilis
AGTTACTTTTAATTTTCTATGATTTTTATACTATGTTTTAGAATTAATTTCCTTCTTTTAAGAAAACCTTAAAGAGTGATAATTTCTTGAGTACTTGAGTATTTAATGTACTAAATTTATGTCCCAACATGGCACCCACAAATAAACCTCTTGTCCCTTTACCTCATAGTAAAATAAGATTACTAAATGAAAAAATAAACATCTATTAGAAGTAGCTTGTACTCTCCTCTTTCATTAGAGGTCCTAGCTTCTTCTGGAGAAAGATGATACTGATCGTTTATTATTTCATTAATCATATACCTTCAATAGTACTTATGGGCAAGGTCTTGCATCACCTTTTATTCCTTATATACCCTAACACTCTATCCTACCAAGATTGTTTGGATGTGTTTGCTATTTTTGAGACATTTGACTTTAGACAATTAAACTTGATGCCATTACTCAGATATATTTTCCTAGGGTATATCTACACTTAGAAGGTTTCAATGCTTTTCCTCTAACTTGGGATTCTTTATAATATCTTTTGATATTTCAATTTGAGAGTCTACTCATCTTCCATTCAATTTATTTTCTTCTTCTAGTATATCACCTATTTCTAATAATGAGTTTCTTATCTAGGGAGTCACACTTTTTAATATTTCCCTCTTCCACCACTACTTCCTATTTCTCAAACCTATGGTCATGGTCCCTATCAAATATTTGGTTTCTCTTCTGTAGTTGGTCCTGAGTTGGCTTCTCATAATCTGATCCTCGTATTTAGAGATCATATAACTCCTTTTCTAATTACTGACCTAGATGTTTCGATTGTATTATGAAAATGTTATTGCAGAGTTGTGCCAAATATTCCATATCTAGTTATGCCCATGTTTCAGATTCATTATATGCCTTTCTATCTATCTTGGACTATCTTATTGTGCCTCCGAATGATTTCGAAGTGATTTCTCACTTTGGTTGGTAAGCAACTATTGAAGAAGAGATATTTGCTCTTAAGAAGAATCAAGTATGGGATCTAGTCCCTTTCTCACAAATGATTTGTTATATGTTCATCTCTCGATGGGGGGAGCATTGTTCTGTAAGGCCCAAGATTTTCTGATCAAGTAGATTATAATTAAATAAAAGTAAAATTAATGTTAAAAGATGCAGAGAAATTTAAATTAAATAATCTGACATCTTAAAACTATTAAAATTAAAATATGTGGATTTAAAAATTTTCAACGGCTTAAAGATTTTGGTAAGAATCAATATTCAACATGCTAATTATGTTATAAATCTAGACGCCAGAGGTTTACCCCGGGACACAATAATAGTATAAAAAATTATCTAATGGATCCGATTAACAACCGATCTAGTTACGGTTAATAAAGAGATAGCACGACCACCGAAATTTTAACCGGTTATCAATCAAATTAATTTTGGGATTATAAAAAACTAGCTCGGATGCTAAATTTTCAACCAGCAAGCAACCAAATTAAATTCAATAGGCCGAATACTACCCAAGCAATTGTATATATTAGTCGGGCACTAGGTAGTAATATATATATACACTAATTTAACAAAATATAGCAAGTAAAAGGGCCCACAGCTGCAACAAATGAGTAGCAAGAATGCACAAGGCAACTGACAATAATTTAGCAATACTTCAGTAAGTATAAGGGTTCATGACATCACTCTAATTTCCCCAATATTCAATAGGAAAAATCAGAACATACACATGGCACAAGGAAAGATAATCCACACTGCAGCTGAATTCAATAATTCAGGAAGGAGAGAGAGAGAGAGCTCCACATAGTAGCACATATCAGCAATAAAGCATTGCGACACTTAGCCAATTGAGAGTAAAATAAAGCAGCTGACAGCTACTTACTTCACAATTGATGTAGCTTAGAATTAAGGGAGAGAAGTTGCAACACGGTAGCTGATCTCCACGGCAGTGTTGGCCGAAAATAGGGCGGCCTATCGTCCCAAGCACAAAGAGATCGAAGAAAATGAATGGAAGAATACTGACAACCGATATTTACGTGGAAAACTCTTATGAATCAAAAGGAAAAACCATGGGACGTTAAGTCCAAAAATTGCACAATGTATGAGATAGAGATTACAAAAACAGTAAGGTAGAAATGCTCACACACACACAATTGAGCTTTCTTCATCTCCTCTGTTTTCTTCTTACTCTCTCACACTCTGCTCAGCTCTTTTGCTTACAACAACATCTCACTGTATGTCACACCCTGCCTATATATTTATATATAAGAATATACAAAGACTTGGCAGTAGCTGGACCACCAGGTCATCTTTTATGGTTGGTGCACGGTTCCCAAGAAGCATGTATAAGCTTAGCAGCAGGTGGCGCATGCCTGCAGCAGCAGTAGCAGCAACAAATCTGCAATCTTTGAGTTTTCAAGGTTACCTAAATAGGCAGGTCAACCTACTCCCTTTCAGACACAGCAGGTGTCCTGTGTTGCCTTAATGAGACGGTCAACAAGTCCTTCCAAACAGACCGGTCAACATTTTGTTGACCGTCATCCCATTCAGAACGGTCAACATCATGTTGACCATCTTCACAATTGTCCTAAGAGTCCTCAGCTAAAACGGTCAACTTGATCCTTCAGACGGTCAACTATATTGACAGTCCGTTGACCAACCGTTGACCGTCCGTTGACCGTCAACAATGTCGATCGAAACTTCTACACGGGAGAGATTTCCAACAAACTTTCCCTCCCGATCGTGAGGAATTTGACTCTGTTAGCCCGGCCATGTTGCAGCATGCCTCATTCTTCCCTTTCGGTAGAATTTTCGTCATCATGTCTGCCACGTTCTCTTCCATGCGAATCTTGTCTAATAACAGAAGACCTTCCTCCAACACCTCTCGCACCCAATGATATCGTGTATCAATGTGCTTTGATTTGGAATGGAATGAAGAGTTCTTACATAGATGAATGGCACTTTGACTGTCACAAAGTATCACATATCTTTCATATTTGATGCCTAACTCTTAAACGAACTCCTTCATCCACAGCATCTCCTTACAGGCTTCTATAACTGCAATGTATTCAGTTTCAGTTGTGGATAGAGCTACACACTTTTGTAGCTTAAATTGCCAAGAAACTGCACCGCCCACAAATTTCACCAAGTAACCCGATATGGATTTGCATGTGTCAACATCTCCGGCCATATCCGCGTCTGAGTATCCCACCAACTGTGGTTTGTCGTTTCCAAGACACAGGCACCTCTTGGAAGTACCCCGAATATATCTCATGATCCACTTCACAGCGAACTAGTGCTCCTTTCCTGGATTGGACAGAAATCGGCTAACTGTCCCGACGGCATGAGCTATGTCCGATCTGGTGCATACCAGAGTATACATCAAACTTCCCACAGCTGATGAGTAGGGAACGCCTTTCATGTATTTTTTCTTGTCATCCGTAGCCGGACATTGACGAGTGCTCAGCCTATAGTGATTTGCCAATGGTGTACTCACGGGCTTTGATTTCTCCATGCTAAATCGTTGGAGCACTTTCTCAAGATAGTTCTCTTGAGACAACCACAACTTCCTTTCCTTCCGATTGCGTAGGATTCTGACTCCCAAAATCTGCTTAGCTAATCGAACATCCTTCATGTCAAATGACCGTCTAAGCTTATCCTTCAGCTCCTTTATCCGGTCTCTGTTGCGTCCGACGATCAGCATGTCATCTACGTAAAGGAGAAGAACAACAAAATCATTATCCGAGAATTTCTATACAAATACGCAATGGTCACGAGTTGTCCGCTGGTATCCCTGACTGGTCATGACTGACTCGAATTTCTTGTACCATTGCCCAGGAGCTTCTTTTAATCCGTACAGACTTTTCCTTAGTCGACAAACAAGTTTCTCCTTCCCTTTGACTTTGAACCCTTCCGGTTGTTCCATATAAATCTCCTCCTCAAGCTCACCATGGAGGAATGTAGTCCGAACGTCCATCTGTTCCACCTCTAAGTCCTGGGCAGCAGCCAGGCCCAACACTACCCGGACGGAGGACATTTTAACAACCGGGGCAAAGATCTCATCAAAATCAATCCCATTTTGTTGACTGAAACCTTTTACTACCAACCGTGCCTTGTATTTAGGCTTATTGGTATTCTCGTCCTGCTTCAAGCGATAGACCCATTTGTTCTTGAGGGCCTTTTTCCCCTTAGGAAACTTAACCAAGTCGAATGTGTGATTTTCACGAAGGGAGCTCATCTGCTCCTTCGTGGCTTCCAGCCATTCCTCTTTGCTGTCGTCCTTCATTGCCTCTTCATAATCCTCAGGCTCTCCGACATCTGTGAGTATGACATATTCATTTGGTGACAGATGGACGAATGGCTGTCTATTGCGTGAGGACCGTCTAACAGGGACATTCCCTGCCGGTTGAGGTATGACTCCATCAATGGTGTCATCCGGAGCTATGACCTCCCATTCATTATTCTCAACCGTCTCCTGACTAGGATCCTCTCCTTCTAACGATGTCGGACGGACAGCTTCAGCGCTCACTTGGTCTGTTTGCTCATCGTCACATTTGGCATCACTGCCAATATCTTTAATCGTCTCATTCTCAACAAAGGTTACGTCATTAGACCGGACGAGTTTTCTGGTAGCTGGATCATAGAATCGGTAGCCTAGTTCATCTTCATCATAGTCCAAAAAGACGCAATGTGTCGTCTTTGGCTCCAACTTTGTCCTTTCATCTCTTGGGACATGTACGAATACTTTGCATCCGAATACTTACAAATGATCATAGGACGACTCCTTACCCGTTCATATCTTCTCTGCCACTTCACCCATCAGAGGCTTGCTGGGCGACCTGTTGATGATATAGGCCGCCGTTTGGAGTGCTTCTGCCCAAAACGAAGCATGAAGCTTTGCTTCGGAAAGCATGCAACGTACTCTCTCTAGGAGCGTACGATTTGTCCGTTCTGCCACTCCATTCAACTGTGGAGTCTTTGGTGGTGTCCTTTGGTGCCTAATACCATGTGATCAGCAGTAGGCATCAAAAGGCCCCAAGTATTCGCCGCTGTTGTCACCACGGACGGCCTTCAGCTTCTTCCCCATCTGACGCTCCACAAGAGCATAGAACTGCTCAAAAATATCAGGAACCTGATCCTTGGTCTTGAGTGGGTAGACCCACAGCCTTCTTGAACAGTCGTCAATGAAAGAAACAAAATATTTGGCTCCACCAAAAGACTTTTCTCTAAATGGCCCACACACATCTGTGTGAACTATTTCTAGGAGCTCCGCCTTTAGACCGGACGAGTCTCCATGAAATGAGACTCTCCTTTGCTTTCCAGCCAAGCAATGAGGACACATTTTTTGTCCTTCCTCATTTCCTCCAGTGATTAAGCCTTTCCTAGCCAAGTAGGACAGTCCTTCATCACTCATATGGCTTAGACTTCTATGCCACAGGTCCATTGTTCCAGTGCTGGCTGTGGCATTCACATCTCCTGCCACTACACAGGCCTTCATTACCTATAGGCCGGAGGCCTTCTTTCCTCTTGCTACAACAAGAGACCCTCTTGTTAGCTTCCACTCGCCTTCATAGAAGGTATTGCAATAACCTTTATCATCCAGGCGACTGGTTGAGATGACATTCAACCGAATGTCAGGGACATGATGTACGTCCTTCAATATCAGCTTCGTCCTGTTATTTGTGACCAGGACGACATCTCCTCTGCCTACAACGGGAGATGTTCCTTCATTCCCCATCCTTATTACTCCAAAATCTCCTGGAGTATAAAATGTGAATAGCTCCCTTCTAGACGTGATGTGTCAGGTGGCACCGGAGTCGATCACCCAGCCGGACTCCTCATCCATCATATTTGCCACGTCTCCTTTACTTGTCAGCAGGAGATCGCCTGCTGTGACTATTGAGATGGAGGACTTTTCCTCTACCCGTCCACTGTCACCTTTCTCCTTTTCCCTATTTTCCCGCTTCCATTTGAAGCAGTGCTTTTTAATGTGGCCCTTCTTGCCACAGTAGTGACATTCAAGGTTTTGATACCATGATCTTGACTTGCTGTGGGCTTTATCTCCTTGTTTCTGACCACGACCTCTACTTCTTCCCCTTGATTCAGTCATAAGTACCTCAGACATTGAGGTCCCTTGAGACTTCCTAGGCTCATTCATGAGCAGAGAAGTAATAACCTCATCCAACTTCAAAGTGTCCTTGCCAAACAACAAGGTTGTAACAATATGACCAAAGGAGGCCGGCAGAGAAGCCAGCAGGACCAACGCCTTGTCCTCCTCATTGATTTCTTCGTCAAAGGCGGACATTTGCGTCAATATTCGGTTAAACTCGTCCAGGTGCTTCTCGAAACTTTCTCCTTCTGACAACCGTAGGCCATAGAACTGCTTCTTTATATGAAGCCTGGTTGTCAAGGACTTGGACTTATACCGGCTCTCCAATTTTTCCCAGACCTCCACCGGGTCAGTCAAGCCAAGCACCTCCTGGAGAGTGTTGTCCGCCAAACAGACCTTAATGGTGCAATTTGTAAGATCTCTTTTATCTTGTCATTCATCATCGGTCAAATTCGCAGGCTTCTCATCCTTCTTCTTCAGCGCCTTTATCATCCATTCTCTGGTGAGAACGTTCTTTATCCTTTCTTACCAGAGAATGAAGTTACCCTACCCGTTAAATTGCTCAATGCTAAATGGCAGATTCTTCGATGATGTCGACGCCATTAGAATAAAGTTCTCAACCTCTCTCTGATACCACTTGTTTGCCGGAAATAGGGCGGCCTATCGTCCCAAGCACAAAGAGATCGAAGAAAAGGAATGGAAGAATACTGACAACCGATATTTACGTGAAAAACCCTTATGAATCAAAGAAAAAAATCATGGGACATTAAGTCTAAAAATTACACAATGTATGAGATAGAGATTACCAAAAATAATAAAGTGAAAATGCTCACACACACACAGTTGAGCTTTCTTCCTCTCCTCTGTTTTCTTCTTACTCTCTCACACTCTCCTCAGCTCTTTTGCTTACAACAACATCTCACCGTATGTCACACCCTGCCTATATATTTATATATAAGAATATACAAAGACTTGGCAGCAGCTGGACCACCACGTCATCTTTTATGGTTGGTGCATGGTTCCCAAGAAGCATGTATAAGCTTAGCAACAGGTGGCGCATGCCTGCAGCAGTAGCAGCAATAGATCAGCAGTCTTTGAGTTTTCAAGGTTACCTAAACAGGCAGGTCAACCTACTCCCTTTCAGACACAGCAGGTGTCTTGTATTGCTTTGATGAGACGGTCAACAAATCATTCCAAATAGACCGGTCAACATCCTGTTGACCGTCATCCCAATTAGAACGGTCAACATCATGTTGACCGTCTTCACAGTTGTCTTGAGAGTCCTCAACTAAAACGGTCAACTTGATCCTTCAGACGGTCAACTATATTGACCGTTTGTTGACCGTCTGTTGACCAACCGTTGACCGTCCGTTGACCATCAACAATGTCGATCGGAACTTCTTCATGGGAGAGATTTCCAACAGGCAGCAGCTCCGAACTTTAGCAAAATAACCTCACACCTCAGCAAACATCAGCAACCAATCATATCCTTCCACTAGGCAAATCCTTAAAAAACCAAACCAGAAAAGATTAGGATGAATCATCAAGACACTTGGCTGAATTTGGAGGAAGGATTCGGGAAGTTCTAGCAGGTGCTGATGAATCAGCTCAGCCCCTAAATTTGTATAAGTGGTACGTGAGAAAAGAAAAGGAAGAAGAGAAGGTAAACTGTGGGGGAAAAAGGAAGAAAATCAAAAGAAAAAGAGAGAAAAATAGAAAGAAAAAGAAGGAAGCAGAGAAGGAAAATTGAAGGCAATAGGGGATTTAGCTGAATATTTTGGCTAGTGTACTCAAAATCTTTCTTCAATTATTGCTATTTATTATTAATTTCTTTAAGTATTATTATTCTAATAATTAATTTGCCTAATATTTTTGGTCATATCATCATTTTTGCATAAAGTATAATCGGCTGAAATGTTGAGCCCAAATCAGTAGCTAAACCAACTACAGTAAGCTAACCGAACCAGCTACCAAATAATTTCCAAACCTACTCAAATTTGGTGACCAACTAGCTAAGCCTTTTATTGATATTGTGACAAATCGGCTCATAAAAATGGGTTAAATTGGTCACTAAACCGGATCTCAAATCAGCAATTGGACTAATCTCAATAGTCATGATAATATTTGAAATTGTAGCCTGTGAATCGGGCTACAAATTGACTAAACCGGCAGCCATATTATCTTAAGTGCCTTGTAATGATGTTAAAGTGTCATTTGTAAAAATTAGCTCCAAACTAGTCACCAAAACAAAGGCAAAATCTGACTGTAGCAGAAAATATTGATGCAAAATTTTCAGTTATAACTTTAACCCGAACTGTCTGGAATATCAACTAGAACCGGCCATAAACCAAACAGATTCTTAAAATTGAGTCTCTTTGCTGTAAGAAGACTCCCAAAACTGATCAAGAACTAGTCCCGAATTGACCATAAAATCAACAAAATAGAACCAGTCCCTTAGCATCCATGCTGATACTAAAATTGACAATTTGGAAAAAAGTGATCGAATTAGACCTTAAACTAGCATAACCGGCAACTGGCCTAGCAAAGTATCATGTACTGAGGCTAATCTATCCATCAGTGAACCGATCATCCAAAACTCTTGAAAATAATCACTGAACCGGACTCTAAATTAGCCCCTGAACAGGATTTAGCATCCCTACTGATACCGAATTTGGCAGTTTTGAAAAAATGAATTGAATTAGCCTCGAACCGATTGAATCAACAGCCGATCCGAACAAATTATCATGAATAAAGGTTAAACTGTCAACCTATAGTGGCCAAATACCATGAACCAGCCACTGAACTGGGCCTCCAAATGGTAAGTGAATCTACTAAATGCATCCATGCTAATGCTGATTTTTTAGTTATTGAACAGGACTTAAACCAACCTCTAAATTAGCTGAGCCGGTAGATAAATTGACCAAAGTATTATGAGATAATGTGAAAGTACAAACCGGTAAAAATATGCCTCAAACCGGCCACCAAACCGAGCATTAAAACCAGCAAGTGAACCGGCCAACATTTTCAGCTAAGGGAAATGCATTGAACCTTGAACCGATTCATCAAGCTAGTTTATAAATGATTAAAATTAATAGTAAAAATCAGTGTGGACCAGCCCTAGAACCATTGTTAAATCGGCCAAGTACCGATAGCAAAGTTTCTAAGTAATTGTGCTAAAATTGGATTGAAGAAATCAATCGAAGTTGGCCTTAAACTAATTACCGAACCGGTAACCAAATCAGCCAAATATATTACATCTTAAATTTGAATTTTTAAATAGAAAAAATTTTAAGGTTAAAGCTACTAAACAAGATAATATATTGATTTTTGCCGATTTATAGTTTATTTCTAATTATTGCATTTCATAGTCGTATGTTTCAATATTATTTAAAGTCTATATGAAAACTATACAAGTTCCAAGAATGATGGATATTTTCTCCTGTAGTAGAGAAAATCAAGAATAAAGTAAAAGCTTCCTGTTGCGGATCTGGTCCGGAGTTGGATGGAGACGATTTTTGCTGCTCTGTCTTTTTAACTCAAGACCTGTACAACACAAAAACAGACAAGATGGTCAAAAGGCAAATGGGGCTAAATCCCCAAAAGCTCTCCGACGCTCGAGTCAGTCATGGCCTTTTTTAAATAATACAAAGGAAAAGATTTATTTATTTTTATTTCAGATAGTAATTTTCAGAGAGAGAGTTTCAGGCCCTCCTTTTTTGGAGGATTACCTTCTCTTTATATAGGGCCTTCTTTCAGTTTTTGTAACTTCTCCGGATAAGCATAACTTATCCGAATAAGTATACTTGGTTATTTTAACTACTGTTGGTTTCAACCTCCGGTCGGTTGTGGTTCGTTTCTTTCGAACCACAGGAGTTATCAGGAGTTTATCCCATGGGTGGTTACCAGTTATTTGGGTAATAATACCCATCACTAGCCCCCCATGCTAGAAGATTAAAATTTTAACTTCTAGCATGTTTTCTGATGGGATTGATTATTTAGGATTTTTTTTCAAATTTTCATTGCTCCGGATTTGGTGACTCCGTTTTTCTGGTCACTCCGGATTTGTTCACTCCGGATTTGGTGACTTCCGCTTTTTGGTCACTCCGGATTTATTCACTCCGGATTTGGTGACTCCCGCTTTTTGGTCACTCCGGACTTATTCACTCCGGATTTGGTGACTCCCGCTTTTTGGTCACTCCGGACTTATTCACTCCGGATTTGGTGACTCCTGCTTTTTGGTCACTCCGGGTTTATTTACTCCGGAATTGGTGACTCCCACATTTTGGTCATTCCAGATTTATTCACTCTGGATTTGGTAACTCTTGCTTTTTGGTCACTCCGGATTTGGTGACTCCCGCTTATTGGTC
Organism: Nepenthes mirabilis; assembly: GCA_025585075.1. Classification (NCBI taxonomy): domain Eukaryota; kingdom Viridiplantae; phylum Streptophyta; class Magnoliopsida; order Caryophyllales; family Nepenthaceae; genus Nepenthes; species Nepenthes mirabilis. Next base: position 10,459 of record JAODPA010029507.1, read on the forward strand.
AATTCGGGTTTATTTACTCCGGATTTGGTAACTCTCGCTTTTTGGTCACTCCGGGTTTATTTACTCCGGATTTGGTGACTCCCGCTTTTTGGTCACTCTGGATTTATTCACTCTGGATTTGGTGACTCCCGCTTTTTGGTCACTCCGGGTTTATTTACTTCGGATTTGGTGACTCCCGCTTTTTGGTCACTCCGGGATTATTTGCTATGGATTTGGTGACTCCCACTTTTTGGTCACTCCGAATTTATTCACTCCGGATTTGGTGACTCCCGCTTTTTTGGTCACACTCCGGATCAAATTGTTAAATTGGATCCAAATTTTTCGGTCGGCCTTTTTGATCCTAGAAACCTAGGTGCTCCCCTTCGATCAGATTTGAAAGAATTTTCTGAAGCTGGTGAATCTTCAATGCAGCCTCATCAAATCCTTCGCATCAACTTTGATTTTTATTGATGTTGTATTTATGATGGAAAAAGATATACTAGACGCCTTTTTGAATGGAATCAAATATTTTGACTTTTATTGAAAGAATTTTTTCAAATGCATTGCATTCCAAGTTCTCGGCACTAATTTTTCATTTGAGGTGCGTAATTTGTATGCACCATTTCTTAGTACAGCAGAAACAATAAATGGACATTCCCAATTGGGAGAGAGCTTATTTTTATTGGCTATTTTACCGGTTGCCTGTATGCTTCTCAGAACCAAGTCTCCCACATCAAATTGTCGTGTTTTTGTCCTCTTGTTGTAGTATCGCGCAATCCGTTGCTGATAAGCGGCTGTCCGTACCCTTGCCATTTCTCTGGATTCTTCCAATAAATCAAGATTCTCCTTAAGTCGTATTGAATTGCTTTGAGAATCAAAATTCTCTATCCGGAGGCTGGGCAATCCTATTTCAATTGGTATCACTGCTTCGGTTCCGTAGCATAAACTGAATGGTGTTTCTCTTGTTGGCTCTTTAGGAGTCATCCGGTTTGACCATAATTTTGACGGTAACTCATCAGCCCAAGAGCCCCCAGCTTCTTCCAGTTTTGTTTTTAATCCATGTAGTAAAGTTCGATTAGTTACCTCTATTTGGCCATTTGCCTGTGGATAAGCAACAGAGGTATGTGCTAATCGAATCTTCAAATTTGAACAAAACTTAGTGAAGCGTTTTCCTGTAAACTGAGTTCCGTTATCAGTAACTATCGCTTCTGGAACTCCAAACTGGCAAACAATGTTTTGTCGTACGAATTCTGTTGCATTATGTTCAGTTATTTTTTCCAAGGAAGAAGCTTCCACCCACTTGGTAAAATAATCAATTCCAGCTATAATAAATCTTCTTTGTCCAGCGGCTACTGGGAACGGTCCTAGTATGTCCAGCCCCCACTGCGCGAATGGCCAGGGTGCTTGTAATGATTTCAGTTCGGTTGGAGGTGCATGAGGTATGCTTCCATGGATTTGGCAGTTTTTGCATTTCTTGACAAAGTCAGCAGCATCTTTTTTCATAGTTGGCCAAAAATAGCTTTGTCGCATTAATTTGAAGGCAGGATTCTTTCCTCCTATATGGGATTCACAAATCCCAAGGTGAACCTCACCTAAAGCATAATCTGCCTCCTCCGGAGTTAGGCATCTCAAATATGGGACGGAGTATCCACGACGATACATTTTTCCATCAATGATTACGTACCAGCCAGCAGTTTTCTTTATTTGTTTAACTTCGTCCTGATTTTCTGGAACTATTCCATCAGAAAGATATCGATAATAAGGAGTCATCTAATTTTCATTACTAGTGACTTATAAGATATCTTGACCGATTTCTTTAGTACTTGGAATAGTAAGGACTTCTCGCATACTTCGAGAATACTGCTCCGGATTTTCTATGGCCGCCGCCTTTGCTAATTGGTCGGCCTTTCCGTTTTCCGTTCTAGAAATATGGTTCATATCGATTTTATCAAAATCTTGAATGCACTTCTTACCTTAGCAAGGTATTTTGCTAAACATGAATTTGACACTTCAAAGTCTCCTCGAACTTGATTAACCATCAGCTCAGAGTCACTGTAAACTACAATATACTTTGTTGAACATTCTTTGGCCAACCGAAATCCGGCCAACAGAGCTTCATATTCAGCCACGTTGTTTGTTGTTGGGAATAAAAGTCTCAGTGAGTATGGTATTTCCATACCTTCCGGAGTTCGTAATATCACTCCAACTCCACTTCCTGATTGTGTAGATGATCCTTCCACGTACATCGTCCATGGAGTGGATAATTGAGTCCGGCCAATGTTTTGATCTTCTACTTCATTATTTTGGGCAGAGAGAAATTTCAACTAAAAAATCAGCCAGAGCCTGTCCCTTTATTGATGGCCTCGGTTTGTATTTAATATCAAATTCTCCGAGTTCGATTGCCCATTTGACCAGTCACCCCGAAGTATCCAGCTTTTGTAATATTCCTTTAAGAGGTTGATCTGTGAGGACGGTTATCTTATGGGCCTGGAAATATGGCATTAGCTTTCTTGTTGAATAAACAAGTGCTAACACTATTTTCTCGGCGTGTGTATAATGACTTTCTACTTCTGACAGTGTTTTACTAACATAGTAAACCGGTCTTTGAACATCCACCTGTTGTCGGATTAAAACCGAACTTAATGCTGCATCAGAAATCGCCAGATATAAAAATAACTCCTCTCCCTCTAATGGTGATGTCAGGAGAGGAGGGCTGGCTAAATATTCTTTTAAATTCTGAAAAGCTGCTTGGCATTCTTCGGTCCATTGGAAACCATTTGCTTTGGTTCCTCTTAAAGCTTTAAAGAATGGAAGATATTTTTCTGCCGACTTGGATAAGATTCAGGAGAGTGCAGCAAGTCTTCCTGTAAGCCGTTGAACATCTTTTATAGTTTTTGGTGGGCTCATTTCTGTAACCGCCTTTATTTTTTCGGATTGGCTTCAATTCCTCGCTTTGAAACTATAAATCCCAAAAACTTCCCTGAGGATACTCCAAAAGCGCATTTGGTTGGATTTAATTTCATACGATATTTTCGGAGTACTTCAAAAGCCTCTTCCAAATCTGCAGTGTGATCGTCCATGAATTTACTTTTAACGAGCATATCGTCTACATATACCTCCATGTTTCGGCCGATTTGATCTGCGAACAATTTGTTCACTAGTCTTTGATACGTGGCACCGGCATTCTTCAATCCGAACGGCATTACCTTGTAACGGTAAGTTTCTTGGTCAGTCATAAAGGAGGTGTGTTCTTCGTCCTCCGAGCACATGCTAATTTGGTTATAACCGGAGTATGCGTCCATGAAACTGAGTAGTTCATGTCCGAACGTTGAATCTACCAATAAATCAATTCTCGGCAAAGGGAAACTGTCCTTTGGACAGGCCTTATGTAAATTGGTAAAATCAACACACATCCTCCACTTTCCGTTGCTCTTCTTTACCATAACCACATTAGAAAGCCAGTCCGGATACTGGACTTCCCTTATAAAACCGGCATCCAGCAAATTCTTCACTTCCTCCCTGATTGCGGTGAGCTTTTCAACCGAATAATTCATTCGCTTCTGCCTAATGGTTTGTGATTGGGATCCACACTCAGTTTATGGATTATCACTTCGGTTGGAATTTCAGGTATATCGGATGGTGTCCAAGCGAAGACATCTTTATTCTGCCGGAGGAATTCAATTAACCGCTCACGAACTGGTCCGGCCAATGAATTTTCTATCTGTACGCATTTTTTCAGATTTTTTGGATCCAACAGAACCAAATCAGTTATTTCTCCGGATTGTGCTTGTTGTAAGGTATTTTCATCTCGATAATCAAAATCTTCAAAGGACCGATCTTGAACATTTTTTTCAACTTGGGATAAATAACATATTCGACCGGTAATTTGATCTTCCAATATTTCTCCAACACCATTTGACGTTGGAAACTTCATTTTTAAATGGGGAATAGATGTAACTGCTCCAAAAATTATAAGGCAGGGCTGACCTAGAATTACATTATAAACTGAAGGCAGGTTCACTACTAGGAAAATAAGTACGTGAGAAGCAGTTTTTGGGTAAGTTCCCAACGTGACCTCTAATTGGATGGTTCCTTTGACTGTGACTGGTTCATTTTTCACTCCATACAGTGGTCCATTGGTTGGCCAGAGTTGATTAATTTTCAAACCCAATTTAATGAAAACGTCAAAATAAAGTAAATTGCTAAAGCTTCTATTATTGATAAATATTCGTTTCATCTGCTAATCTACGTTACCATTAGAAACTAAAGCTGATACAACCAATGGATCTGAGTGTGGTATCCTTACATGATCCATATCCTCATTACTAAAACTAATTACATCATCACTTTCCAACTTTCACTTTTTATCACTTCTGATGACATCCAGTTGGCCGGACTGAACCTTGGCCGGTCTGGTGGTTATCATATTTACCACTCCGGCCACCACGCGACTTTTCAATTGTGGCTGCTCCATCTCCTCTTCTTCCAGTCTTCCACCGGAGTTATCCTCTGGGTTCTTTAAAAATTTTTTGAGATGTCCTTTCCTAATCAAATTTTCAATCTCTCTTTGTAGAGTCCAGCATTCCTCAATTCCATGCCCAGGTGAGCGATGGTAGTGGCAAAACTTGCTTTGATCTCCACTTTCAGGGTTCTTTGGGGCTCTTGGCCATTTGAAGAATTTTTCCTCCCGAATTTGCATGAGGATATTTGTTCTTGAATCATTTAATGGGGTCGGATCAAAAGGTCTGAATTTCCTTCGTGTTTCGTTCTTAAACTTCCTTCTGGTCTCCTTTGGATAGGATCTTTCATCTTCATTTCTTCTTCTTTTTAGTGATCCTTGATAAGAAGGATTTACCCTAAGAGGCTTTTTAGCTTCATTGGCTTCCTCTGCTGCCACGTACGCTCGTGTAGTAACTTTCACTTCTCTGAAAGTTTGTAGATCTGTATGAGCTAAATGTTTAAAAAACTCTCCTGGCTCCAGATTTGCAATGAAAGTGTTTAACTTGACTTCGTCAGTGAGGCGTGGAATTCGATGAGCTTCGGAAGTGAATCTTGATAGGAAGCTCTTCAGGTTTTCATTTGGACCCTGTTTGATACGGGCCAAGTGCCAGGGTTGTTTTTCTATTCTTTGACTTGAAGCGAATTGAGAAAGAAAATTATCTGCTAATTCTTGGAAGGACCGAATTGAGTTGGTTGGCATTCGGTAGAACCAAATTCTTGCATCCCCCTTCAAAGTCAAAGGGAAGCATTGACACATCATCATTTCATCTAAGCCTTGAAAGCTTAGTATCGTTCGGAAGTGGTCCAAGTGATCCATCGGGTCAGTACTTCCATCATATGTATCAATAGCTGGCATTTTGAACTTCTGGGGTAATGGACAGGTCCGTATTTCCGTTGTGAATGGGGACCTCCTTAAATCGTTAGTTCGTCCTTCAGATTTTTCTCCGAAAAGATAATCCCACATCTTTTCTAATTTTTCTTCTCTTTGAGGTATAACAGAAGATTTTTTGGCATTGAGATAAGTTTTCAATTTCTCAGGAGCTTCAGATCGGTGATGTTGGACATTTTTGGCATTGAGATAAGCTCTCAATTCCTCAGGAGCTTCAGACCGGTGTGGTTGGTTATTTTTGCCATCCGGAGGCAAGTTGGAGGAAGCTTCCTCTTGGTCAAGAGGTCTTCTTTCACTCCGGAGATTTTGTCTTTCTGGGCTGTTTTCAATGGATCTCGGGCCCAACCGGCCTTCTAATCGAGATCGGCCTTCACCCCTTTCTCTTGGATATGTACGGTCGATTTTTTCTTCCGCCTATTTTCCATTGAAGCGGGAATATGCGTTGTTGAAGAATGGGCGTCCGGCTTTTGACATCCCACTTGTTTGCGTAAAGATTGAAGTTCTTGAGTCATGTGGTCCATACGGGCGTTCATCGCTTATATGAGTTGATTATGTTGATTTTTTCTTGCTCCGGCAAAGGTGGGTTATTTTTAGGAATGGCATTTTCTAATGCCGGAGTACTTACTGCCAGAGCACTAACTTCCGGAGCACTTATTGCCGGAGCACTTCGATGCGTTCGGGTATTAACCATTTTTTTTTTTTAGTGGTAAATCAAAATTTTGTCTGATTCCTACAGACGGCGCCAATGTTGCGGATCTGGTCCGGAGTTGGATGGAGATAATTTTTGCTGCTCCGTCTTTTTAACTCAAGACCTGTACAACACAAAAATAGACAAGATGGTCAAAAGGCCAATGGGGCTAAATTCCCAGAGGCTCTCCGACGCTCAAGTCAGTCATGGCCTTTTTTGAATAATAAAAAGGGAAAGATGTATTTATTTTTATCTCAGATAGTAATTTTCAGAGAGAGAGTTTCAGGGCCTCCTTTTTTGGAGGATTACCTTCTCTTTATATAGGGCCTTCTTTCAGTTTTTGTAACTTCTCTGGATAAGTATAACTTATTTGGATAAGTATACTTGGTTATTTTAACTATTGTTGTTTTTAACCTCTGGTCGGTTGTGGTTCGTTTCTTTCGAACCGCAGGAGTTATCAGGAGTTTATCCCATGGGTGGTTACCAATTATTCGGGTAATAATACCCATCACTTCCAAATAAAGTTTTTGAAAATGAACTAAGAAATTGGACTAACGAATCGGTTTTAATTGATAATATTTTCTATCATACCTTGGGATGTTTTAGTGAAAACTGGAGGACTGTCCCTTAGTTATGGGGGAACTTTTGGCGGTATACATTATGGCCCCATATACTAAGTTAAAAGTATACCGCCTATCTCTAGATGTTGAATAAGAGGGTTTAGCCTTGAATTATATAAAAGTATGCACAATCCTTTCCTCAATTGACCACTCCGTTAACTAGTAAGGCCTATTGGCCATAATCCTTAAAGACAAATGTTATAAAGTTAGGCCATAATTAAGATTTGGAAAAGGAAATGTGAGGTTCTGGTTCCAAAACATTGTAATCAGAAGATAATTAATATGATAATAATCAAAACTTGGCTTAATGTATGCAAATGAAAATATATATCAAAAGTGAAATCGAGAAAAATCAGGCTGCTGCTTGTTGGTAAGTTGCCAGCAACACGGTGCCTACCATGCGCTCAAGCATGGTAGGTGGCGTAAAAAACAGAATACCCTGCGCCCGTTGCTTCCTGCCAGGCTCTCGAGTGCGGCCGGGCAATGTGCCTTGGCACGCTACACGCTCACCTGACTCTCGAGCACTGGGCCATTTTAAAACCCCATGCTGCTTCATGATTTTCATTTCCCGGCTGACCAAACCCTAATCTAGAGAGAGAGCGCACCGAATGAGAGAGAGAAAGGAGGAGAATGAGGCTCTCGAATTCGAATCCATCCGAGAGCCAATTAGAAAGGTGATAAATCAGGTCGAGACGAGTACACTCATATTCTTCTCTTTCATTTTCTTGCATTTTTGTCCTATTTTCTTTGGGAATCCTCGTTCTGATTCTCAGTTAGGTTTGTATTTTACAAATCCCAAGACCAAAGTATGTATATATGTAAATTTTGTGCTCAAATTTGTGGGTTTGACAAGTTTTCAAACAAGAAAAACCCTAACCCTCATGCCCGGACATGATACCCATGAATTTTTGGGACTTTTGCTCGATTTGGGGCTAGGATATGATTACCCACGACTTAGGCATATTGATTTATCGATTGGGTATATGAATTTGTGGTTTCATGTGGAAATTCGTTCGAGGCAAACCAAACCCACGCCCGGACCCCTTTTAGGGTTAGATTTGAAGTTTAATGCATGAAATGAATTAGGTTTATGATTACCCATGCCTTAGATTTTGATAGTTTGTCCATTGGATGATCGAAAATCTAAGAATTGACCGATAAGAGAATCTGGTCATTGTTCATGCGTGCACTGTTCATTGAAGACTCTAAACGATATTTTGCATAATTTCCCATGTATAATTACTAATTAAGTGATAGGTATATGTGTATAAGCTCAATCGAATAATCCGAAATCTTTGGCATGTACAATTGTGAAAGAAAGTCGTATTCGAAAGCCAATATACTTTTCGTTAGTAAGAATTCTAAAACTCAACTACGTATATGATATTTGTAAGCAAGTTAAGTCACGAAAAGATTTAAATATGCAAGTAAGATAATAAGTATATGAATATTTGGAGAAAAATTCCATATTTGGGAATTTGATAGATTTGACCTCTCAGATGGAGATATTTGAATTAAGCTTGGTGGATCCTCTCTCAAAAGAATAAGTAATCTTGAAACCAAGACCCGAATTTATGTTTTGATGGGTAATATCCCCAGGCATGTCACTAGTATGATAGTGAAGGCTCAAAGATTTTATCCTGACCGCATGTCGTAGTTGGTAATATTATGGTCATGTATTATGACATTACGGTAGTAATCGAAGACGATTCCGTCATTGGAGTAATTCGTAGTTTTCCCTTCCTTGGGGTATTCATTTTGGAGGACAAGAATTTTGAATCATCCCTCCAGAGAACGGATGCAAGAACTGTGAACTTTTAAAGTTTGTCTTCGATTGTATGGAATGAATACAATCTTTCCTTAATTATTCGCTCATTTGGCTAGTGAGGTCTACTGCCTCGGATCCGCAAAGATGAATAATTATATTTAATTTAGGACCTAAAGAAAATAAGAATAAAAGAAAGAAGTAAATTATAGCCCAAGCATGTCTAATCAAGTTTCGTTCATGTATATCTTTCATACTCATATATCTTTCTTCTATTTAATTTCATTATTATTACTTAGTATCTTATTATAATGTACTTGTTGGGCTGTTAGCTCACTCTTACTTCTTCTTTCTTTTAAATAAGAGTCATGAGTTGATACCCAATTAGATAGAGTAACGAGAGGGTTTGGCTTACAAAGATTGAAGGACTTTGAAGACTTAGAACCTTAGACTGTGATTAATGACATAAGATGTAACTAGCTGATTTAGATTAATGTTATGTATTAAATTTCGATATGACCTCTTATTTAATTATTATAGATCTTTGTTATACTTTCGCAGTTTATTTATGGACGTTGAATCCTTCCGCAGGTATAATGTTGAGTATTGTATAAGTATCTAGATGGCATCTCGATTTAGATCCAACACAATAGTTTGGAGATTATTGGGTTGCAGCCATGGGTTACATGGCATGTGATGTTGGTCCTGTGAATAAGTTGTGTAGGAGTTATATGATTGCCTGGATGATATGTCATTTGTTAGTCCTGTGTGTGTTGTGGAGTAAATTTTAAAGTCTGGATATTTGTATGCTTTGTACAGATTTTATTAAACTGGTTTTCATGTATGGTTTTTGTCCACTTTTGGAGAAAACTCTTCCTAATTTTCTATAAAAAATTTATATTATTTGAATTGTAGGTATTAGTTTTATATGATTATTGTCCACTTTGTACAGATTTTATTAAGTAGGTCTTCATGTATGATTTTTGTCCACTTTAGGAAAAATTCTTGTCAATTTTTTTGCATAAATTTTATATAATGATTGACGGAGGTCATTAGGAAAAAATAACCAGTTCCATCATAATTGGTATCAGAGATAATGGATGCCTTAAATTTGATTTGAATCATATGTGAAAATTTAGGATCAATTAAGAATGATTGGATAAGTAGATATAGACGTAGGACAAGTTAAGTCAAGCTAAATAGTCCTAGTTATTCTAATTGGCTAGTTTAGGCTTGAACTAAATTAGAGATAGAGGATGAATTTGGTTGTCTAGCTCTTATGTTTTAAACAGTGTCTTAAGAATAGTTTAACTGCGATGTTGCCTTCAGATAGGATATTAGTAGCCACTATGGCTCATAGGCAAAGGCCTCTTCATGGCAGTGATTGACCATGAGGTCAAGAGGAGCTGTAGAGAGGCCCCTTGATGTTCAAATTTGATTGGTACTGATTTGGTGCTTGAGTTGATTGGCATTGATTTGAGTTCTAGGTTAACCGGCATTGGGTTCGAAGTTTAGGCTTGATCAGTTCCTAGTTGAGATCCTTTGACCAGTAATTTGCTAAGAAGGGATACTTGATCAACCTAACAAGTATGATGGATGAGGTAGAATTAATGGCTCGAGGTCAAAATAACTTAGAGTTAATTCTGGTATAGTGAATCTAAAGATATCGATTGATAATTGACTTAGTAATGATTAAGTACCTAGACTTTTGGGTTAGTTCAGATCCTATAGAGATTGCGGTATGAATCCTGTGGATTGAGATAGCAATGACAGTAATCCAGTGTTTCAGGGAAGATAAGGTAATGTCGATCTATGTCAGATAGGAGGTGAAGTTGACCTCGAGTGGTTAGTGTGTAAAGAATTATAGGCCTCGAGGATAAGAGATACCGTGCGAGATGTTGGGAATGCTCTACGGATGAATATGTTGCTTCGATGGGATCTTTGAGAGTATGTCTCAATTTAGGGACAATTCGACCGCATGATTAGGGATTGTCCACATTCCACAGGTCTAATGGAGGTGTGGTTTGGTGCATTGGAGCAAGGTTCCGTGGTAATGGCACTAGTATTAAGGAGTTGTCTATGTGGTGGAAGAAAGGATTTTCCAAATCTAGATATTTCAATGGAAGTACTGTTTTGGGATTTTGAGTATATATGTTTTGTTTGTGTTCCTAAGTTTACTTATTGAAGGATTTAGGCTTGATATTAGTCATGTTGGTGCCTACGGCGTTTTCTCATGTCCGTAGGTATGATTGGTTGGGTTGACTGGAATCACTTTGTGGTATTAAACCTTGGTCTGATTTTGGTGGTGTTTGGCTAATAAGTTATCGTGCCGGTATGAATAGATGAATCATTTGACCTTTTGCCGAGGTGTGGAGCTTCCGAAGGCCGGTTTGTAGCCAAAATGTCATCGATTGAGAATAAATAGGGATTGTGCCAGTAGTAGTATTCAAGAATTAAGAACCGATCATTGTAAGTCTAGATAATACTGTTTGGGTTTGTAGATTTATTGGTATTCCTGTGAATATTATCGGTTGAATCTTCCGGCCAGGCTCGGGATACTATTGTGAAGACTCTATTGTCGAGTTCAAGGAATCATATTCATTTGAGGACTACGTTATGGTTTAGGAAGGACTAAATGGTGTAGCGTGGTATGTAGTTTCCTTGGTCATAATTTGATGTGATAAGATATCCATTGAGTGCCCCTGGAGGAATTTCATAATGTCCGTAGCGCGCATGACTTAGTAGCGAATGGTATCTGTTAGAGTGAGTCAGATAGGAATGGCTTTCAAGGATTGAAGGGTAAATTGACGACCATGTCGTTTGGGTTAGCCCTGATAAATCATGTATGTTGCAGTTGAATGCAGTACCTTTGAGGAAAGTTCAGGACTATGCCCTTCCTACATTATATGGGGTGGCTGCCCTTGAATTTAAGTGAGGGAGAAGCCCATAATTGAGATTGCCCGAATCATGGTTTGGAGTTGCATCTGAAGTTTTGCTTCAAGGATTTTTTAGGTTTTGCTTATCGATGTAGTTATTGCCTAACTAATCCTAAAGGTCCGAGTAGTTATGTTATTCAGAGGATATAATCATGCGTTGGTGCAAATAGGTAAACCTGTTAAAAAAAATTTGTAATGATGAACCCCAATATCTTTTAAGGAAATAGGACATTGGTATTGCAGATTGATGTTGGGAGTCCTTAGATTTAATGTGCCTTCAATGCTTCATAGGGACTGTGGAAGGTGAGCTGTGTGTAGGTTCCCATATTTGGGCTTTAGGCGTAGTGCTTTTAATTTGGGAATTAGAATCGCCTTCAAAGTATTGAAGCTACAGATTATAGAATGAGAAGTCATTTTAGTTTTGCTTTGGGGTTGTTAGGGTGGTAAGGACTTTAAGTGTTTGAATAATTATAGATTAGTTTTCAAGGACGATCCATTTATCACAAATTAGGTAATGTATGCGAGTCAATTAGATGGGATCGTTGGTATGCCAGCGAGGTAATGAGTTTGCTGAGCATTTAAGTTTTGAGATTTAGGTAGTAGTTTAGAGGCCGTGCCAAGTTTTAGGTAATCGTCTCAATTGTGTTTTCCTAAGTTAATCGTGATTTGAGGATTAAAGACTTTGCCCTAATTGCGTTAATATTTTTGGGACTTTTCTTAGGTTATAGTCGAGGTAACCTAGGTGTTTGCTTTGAATCCATGAATATAAGATTGCATGAGAGTTTTGATGTCCTAATAAATGGTTAATCAGAGTAGCACAGTAGAAACGAGTGGCCCTTGATCTAAGAGATTTTGGAATAAGATTGAGGTTACAAGTGAATAGTCATTTCACGGTTTAGGATTAATCAAAGTAAGGGTCTATTAGTCATTTGAAATTCTGTGTTAAGCTCCTTTGAAATTTAACTTCCTCAAAATTGATGGATTTTCATAACGTCTTCCATGTGTCGATGATTGAGGAAGTGAGTATGTAATTATGTTAAGTCGCCATGAGGAATTAAGGATTTGTCTTACGATAAGTTTTCAACCCTGATTTTTTATATAGAAGCATTAGATGTTGAGAATTTGGATAATTCGAATAGATAAAGTTCTCTTTGATTGAGGGGTTCGGTAATCTCCTTAGTGTCAAAATTTATTTTCGTTAAATTTTGAAGACGAAATTTCTATAAATATGGAAGAGTTGCGAGGTTCCGGTTCAAAAACGTCGTAATTAGAAGTAATTAATATGATAATAATCAAGACTCGGCTTAACGTATGCGAAAGAAAAGATATCGGAAGTGAAATCGAGGAAAATCGGGCTGCAGCTTGATGAGCGTGGTAGGCGGCGCCAAAAACAAAATACCCCGTGCCCGCTACTCACCGCTAGGAGCACGAGCGCGGCCGGGCATTGAGCCCGTGCTCACTGCACGCTCGCTTGGCGCTCGAGCGCTCGGTCATTTTAAAACCCCGTGCTACTTCGCAATTTTCATTTCCTGGCTGACTAAACCCTAATCTAGAGAGAGAGAGCGCCAAATGAGAGAGAGAAAGGAGGAGAACGAGGCTCCCGAGTCCGAATCCGTCCAAGAGTCAGTTAGAAAGATGATAGATTGGGTTGAAATAAGAGCACTCATACTCTCCTCTTTCGTTTTCTTATACTTTTATCTTATTTTCTTTAGGTATCTTCGTTCTGGTACCTGGTTACGTTTATATTTTACAGCTCCCAAGATCTAAGCATCATATATGTAATACTTAATAGTATGTTGGGATATTTTTACATATCTAGAATGTAAATATTTATGCACTTACTTTGCAAACAAACAACTACCTGAGATCCTCTGATTAGTTTATATCACCCATCACAGAAGACGTTGCAAAAGTTAACATCATCTAATCTTCCTACTGAGATGATATTCATCTGAATGTCAGGAATATATCAAACGTCTCTCAAGATCAGTCGCGTGCCATTATTGGTGATGAGAGATACACACCACAACCGGCAACTTTAGATGTTTCCATATTCCCCATCTTCAACACTCCAAAATCACTTGAACTATATGAGGTAAAAAGACCCTTTTGAGAAGTGACGTGGATGGATACTCCAATATCCACCACCCAGTCAGTTGCCTCTTCAGGTAGATTTACAATATCATTCACTTCACACATTAATAGGAGCTCACCTCCTTTAATCACTGAGACCAAGGACTTTTTCTCACCTCATCCCTTTTCTCCTTTCCAATTCTCAACGTTCTCACGCTTCTATTTGTAATAATATTTCTTGATATAGCCTTTCTTACCACAATGATGGCACTCAAAGTTTTAAAACCTTGAGCGATACTAACTCCGGCCCTTCTCTCCAGATTTCGGATCACAACCTTTACTCCTTCCCCGTGATTCTGTCATGAGTACCTCAGAATGGGCCGAGGTGGAAGTCCCTTGAGACCGTCTGGACTCATTTATGAGTAGAGAAGCAATCACCTCATCCAATTTAAGCGTATCCTTCCTAAACAGTAATGCAAAATATCGTTCAGAGTATTCGGTGAACAGTGCGTATGTGAATAGTATTCAGATTCTCTTATCGGTCGATTCTCAGATTTTCGATCATCCAATGGACAAACTATCAAATTTAAGGCATGGGTAATTATAAACCTAATTCATTTGATGTGTCAAACTCCAAATTGAAGCCTAAAAGGGGTCCAGGCGTGGGTTCGATTTGCCACAGACGAATTTCCATATAAAACCACAAATTTAAATACCCAATCGATAAATCATCAAGCCCAAATCATGGATAATCATATCCTAATCCCAAATCGAGCAAAAGCCTCAAAAATTCGTGGGTATCATGTCCAGGCGTGAGGGTTAAGGTTTTTCTTGTTCGAAAACGTGTCAAACCTACAAATTTGGGCACCAAGTGTATAAACTCAATCAAATAATTCAGAATCTCCGGCATGTACAATTGTAAAAGAAAGTCGTATCAGAAAGCCAATCTACTTTTCGATGGTAAGAATTTTGAATCATAGCTACGTATATAATATTCGTATGTAAGTTAAGTCACGAAAAAATTTAAATCTGCAAGCAAGATAATAAGTATATGAACTTTAGAGGAAAATTTCACATTTGAAAATTTGATAGATTTGACCTCCCAAATTGAGATATTTGAATTAAACTTAGTGGATCCTCCCTCAAAAGAATAAGTACTCATGAAACTAGGATCCAGATTTACGTTTTGATGGGTAATGTCCCCAAGCATGTCACTAGTATGATAGTAGAGACTTAAGAATTTGTCCCGACTGCATATTGTAGCGGGCGATATTATGGTCATACCTTAGGATGTTATAGTGGTAATCGAGGATGACTCTGTCTATAGGATGATTCATGGTTCGCCCTTCCTCGGGTTGTTAATTTTGGAAAACAAGAATTTTGAATCATCCTGCCAGAGAAGGGATACAAGAACTATGAACTTTGAAACTTGAACCTTAGATTGTATGAAGTGAATATAATTTAGTCTTGATTATTCGCTCCTTTGGCTAGTGAGGACTATTACCTCGGATCTACAAAGATAAATAATTATATTTAATTTACATCCTAAAGAAAATAAGAATAAAAGAAATAAGAAAATTACATCCCAAGCATGTCTAATCAAATTTCGTTTATGCATCTCTTTCATGCTCATATATCTTTCTTCTATTTAATTTCATTATTATTACTTAGTGCCTTATTATGATATACTTGTTGGACTGTTAACTCACTCTTACTACTTTTTTTTTCAGATGAGAGCTATAAGTTGACACCTGATTAGATAGAGCAACGAGAGGGTTTGGCTTACGAAGATTGAAGAACTTCGAAGACTTAGAACCTTAGACTGTGATTAATGACATAAGATGTAACTAGCTGATTTAGATTAATGTAATGTATTAAATTTCGAAATGACCTCTTTTTTAATTATTATGGATCTTTGTTATATTTTCGCAATTTATTTATTGGCATTAAACGCTTCCGCAGGTATAATGTTGAATTTTTTATAAGTACCTAGCTGACATCTCTATTTAGATCTAACACCATTGTTTAGAGATTATTTGGCTGGAGCCATGGGTTACATGGCATGTGATGTTGGTCTTGTGAATAAGTTGTATAGGAGTCATATGATGGTCATAGATGATATGTCATTTGTTAGTGCTGTGTGTATTGTAGAGTAAATTTTAAAGTCTGGATATTTGTATGCTTTGTACAGATTTTATTAAACAGGTTTTCATGTATGGTTTTTGTCCACTTTTGGAGAAAACTCTTCCTAATTTTCTGTAAAAAAATTTATATTATTTGAATTGTAGGTATTAGTTTTATATGATTATTGACAGATGTTATTAGAAAAAAATAACCTGTTCCGTCGGAAGAAAGGTTCAAGAAGAAAAATGTAACGGCCCAGATTCTAGAATATAGAAAATTCCAATCTTTATAATCCGGTCAATGTCAGTTGACCGAAAAAAGGTAATAAAAAAAGTAAATCGGCCCTAAGATAAAATCAAGTTCGACCCTTGCATGATGAAAAGAGGTTCGGATTTCCTCAATAAAAATTGAGTCCGGCTTTTACTTGATGAAAATCAAGTCCGGCCTTATGAGAAGAAAACCGACTCCGTGACGATGAAATCCAAATCGGCTTAGAAATGAATTTCCAAACCAGCCGTAAGATATGAGGTTGAAACCGGCCTTGAAGAGTGCATTATGTGTGAAGTGAGGCCGAAGTAACTTTGCATGTTGAGGCCGGAGTAGATTATGGGTTCAAGAAGAAGAAGAAAAGCTGAAGTTGATGTTGATGAAGGAGCCGAAGTGATGATGTTGGTGAAGCCAAAGTGTGAATGTTGGATTAATATTGAAGGGAAATGTTAAAGGTAAGTAAAATCCGGTCAACACCAGTTGACCGGAATGTGTACGAAAGAGTAATCCGGTCAACATAAAATGTTGACCGGAAAACGTGAATGGAAGGAAGGAAGGGAAAGAGGAGAGCTATCCGGTCAACGCTCGATAGTTGACCGGAATATGTTTAAGTGAGAGGATTAAATCCGATCAAGGAAAATTAATGAGGAAATATTTCGGGAATGCACGACATAAATAATCTAGGTAATCACAAAACATTTTGAAAATGTAAAATAAAAAATGACACTTTTTGGAAAATGTAGAGCCATAAATGATGGCCACCAAACCTAAGGGCTATAAATGAGGACTAGAGAAGCATTAGAAAATGACACTCAGTAAAAGTTTTTAGTAAAGAAAGAGCAAAATTTCAAGGCAAAGTAAAAAGGAATCCAGGCAAAAGTACTCACTTTATTTTAAAGTCATGATTATGCATATTTGCGTTATTCTTATAAAAATTATATTTTAGTATGTACGAAGTTGTTTTGTCCTTTTATCTGATATTTTTATGAATTGATATTTTAATATGTATGAAGTTTGTTTTATGTATGAAATGTGTTCTGTTCATCTGATTTAGGAAAGAATTATTCTAAGTTGCATGTTTAAAAAGAAATCCTGATGTTCTGCTTAATTGTCAAATTATATAAACTTTGGTAATTGCATAGAAATCCGGCTTTCAGGACTCCGGTTTTTCCATAAAAAGAACTTCAGACTTTGATGCTTTGGTTTTGCTGTATTAAAAATCGAAATCGGCACTGCTGGACTTGGAATTGAAATTGAAATCGGTTTTTGATCGAAGTCGGCCATTGGCACTTAAAAATCGAAATCGGCTTTTGGCACTTAGAAATCAAAATTAACTTTTGGTACTTAGAAATCGAAATTGGCCGTGTGTACTTGAATTAGAAACCAACCGAGAACACTTGATTTTGAAACCGGCCCTAAGTCGCATACGAAACCGGCCGTGTGCACCTAAATTCGAAACCGGCTAAGAACACTTGATTTTGAAACTGGCCATAAGTTGCATACGAAACTGGCCATATGCACCTGAATTCAAAACCGGCCATGAGCACTTGAAATGAAAACCGGCTCTAATTTGAATTCGAAACCGGCCATGTGAGTGTGGAATTTGAACTCCGGTTGAAGAGCTCCGGATTGTGAATAGAAAAGTACTCCGGACTCTTAACTGAAAAGCACTTCAGATTTTGAAAAAGAAAAGTACTCCGTCCATTTGAAAAAGAAAAGTACTCTGTCCCTTTGAAAAGAAAAGTACTCCGGATTTTGAACAGAAAAAGCACTTTGGATTTTGAAAAGAAAAATACTACGGAAAAGCACTCTGGATTTTGAAAAGAAAAGTACTTCGGATTTTGAAAAGAAAAGTACTTCGTTTTTTATAGCTTTAGATTTTAAATGAAAAAGAACTCCGGACTTTTGATGAAAAGAACTCCGGTTTTAGAACTCCGAATTTTGAAGAACTCCATCCTTTTTGAAGAACTCCGTCCTTTTTGAAGAACTCCGCCCTTTTAGAAGAACTCCTGGTCTAAGGAAAAGACTTCCTACTTTGATGAATAAGACTTATGACTTTTGATTAAAGAATCTTTGACTTTAAAATGATTAAAGGAAAAATCTTACGGACTTCAACTGATGAAGTTAAGAACAAGGCTATAAGAACAAGAAAAATGTATGTAATCCGAACAGCAGGTGAAACTCTATGACTTCCGACCTTTGAAGTATGATTGATGGCCATTAAAAGATATGAACTATGAACTGAGTTTCCATTTAACTTGCTGTTAAAGATGAATGAAGGATATTGGAGTTTCTATGGCTTTAGGTTGTGGGGTTACACACGACCCGTCCTCAATGTTGTCCGCTCCCGTCCGATCCCTAAAGATGATAAGAATTTTCAATGGTTTTTATGAGTTTTCTGGGGACAAGATAATAAGAAAAAGAATAAAAAAATTCCGAACTAAAGAAGAAACGATATGATAATTTTCGTCTGCTAAGTTATGAAACTCTATTTTGATTTGCTTATATATATATATGATTATGTTTTCTGCATGTGAGTATTCTGTTGGGTTTTGTGGCTCACTCTTGCTATTTTCAGTTGAAGAAAGGCTTATGGAGGATGAAGTTGAGTAAGACCTTATGATATAGCTTGATGACGTAACTAGCCGGAGCTGATCTAGGAAGAGCTTTATTTATCTTTTTCCTTTTGATATTTTGAGAAAATTTGTAAAATTGCTCCGCTGTTATGAACCTATTAATGTTAGTATGTTTCCGTGATTATTTTTTTGGATACTGGGATTGATATGTCTAGAAAGCATCTCTTGTAGTTCGGCAACATGAAATCCTGTGTGTGAAAGAAAATAAAAATTTTTATGTCCACTTAATTATTGTCTATTAATTCTAAATTAAGGTAAGGAATTTAGGCTTGACGGAGGTCCTATGTGGTAAAAAAAAGGTGGGTCCGTCACAGTTGGTATCAAGGAGTAAAACTGAGATGCTTTAGGTCAATTTGAATCAACACGGAAACTTAGGACAGGATTAGTTACAAAAAAGGGTGGGGGTTGGTTTTACTTATGCTTTGGATGGAGTAAATTGTGATAGCTACCATTGGCTAGTTGACTGACGAAAATATTCTTTCAGAAATTAACTAAGTCATATCTAATAGAGGAAGGCGAACTGGACGGACTAACAATACTCTGGATAAGGAGGCAAGATACTTGAATTTGATAGACCGGATGGCTGAAGTCATAGAAACTTTGGCTCCACCAACTCTACCAACTCCAGTGACCACCCCACATTCGGCTCATCAAGAGAGGTCGGTCTATGATTGTGTTACCAACGAGCGTGTTCCTGAATTCTCAGGGGAATCTGACCCGTTGAAGGCAGACACTTGGATCCAACGATTGAAGAAGGTGTTTGCGGTAATTAAGTATCCTGCTGAAGATATGGTTCTCTATGCCACCCATAAGCTGACGAGTGAGGCCCACCACTGGTGGAAAATGCAGAAGAGAGTTTTCAATGTACCAGACCGGGATATTAGTTGGAAAATGTTTAAAGCAGCGTTTCTGGAGAAATATTTTCCTGCTAATCTTCGTGGACAGAAGGAGGATGAATTCCTTCGCCTAATGTAGGATACTCGCTCTGTGGTGGAGTACGATGCAAAGTTTACAGAGTCATCTCGTTATACTCCTTATATGGTAGAAGATCAGGAGAGGAAGGCTAGGAGGTTCTTTCAAGGACTAAGGGATGATATTAGGAGGCATCTCTCAACTCTAATGTTGGCCAAGTACGGAGAGGTGCTTGAGAAGGCTGTTATCTATGAGAAGGAGTTGGAGAGAGGAGCATTGCTCAGGCAAAGAACATTTAGTCAAACATTAAGGGCCAGTGCTAGTGGAGGCACTTCTAAGAAAGCAAGATCATCGAGGTCCAGTGGGGAGCAGAACCGATCTGTACAGATTTCTCAAACTTCGGCTAATAATGCATGTGATCATTGCGGGAGATCACATGAAGGGAAGCCTTACTATAAGAAGTTGGGGGTTTGTTATAACTGTGGTCAAGTTAGACACATGATTAGAGATTGCCCACTCGCCAAATAAGCCCCAGGATTTAAGTCTCCTATTCCAGCTAAGGTGTTTGCTGTTTTTGCAAAGGAGGCCGAAATCTCTACGGAGGTTGTAGAAGGTACACTTTCTATCTGTGGCACTTCTTGTCATGTGCTCATTGACGCTGGATTTACTCACTCATTTGTCTCCCATAAATTTTTGAAATATCTTACGACCCTCCTTCAAGTTCTTGGCTACCCATTGATGGTCGCCTCACCCACGGGATCGTTTGTAATTTTAAATGTAGTATATTTGGAGTGTTCGATAGAATCAAATGGATGCGTGATGCCTGTTAATCTAGTTTTGCTAGAAATGAAGGACTTCGATACAATCTTGGGAATGGATTGGTTAGCCAGATATCATGCAAAGATTGATTGTTTCTGAAAAAGAGTAGAATTCACCATTCCTGGAAACAAGCCCTTCTATATTCAAGGAGTCCGGCATAAAGAAGCATCTTGCTTCATTTCGGCCCTTCATGCCAGGTACTTGATTGGTGATGGGTGTCAAACTTATTTAGCCTTCGCTAATGTGACTACTGAAGGTTAAGAATCTCTGGCCAAAGAGATTCCTATGGTGCGGAAATTTGATGACATATTCCCTGATGAATTACCTGGACTGCCACCCCAGCGAGAGTTGGAATTTTGAAGTAGAATTGATGCCAGGATCAGCACCAATATCCAAAGCGCCATATCGATGGCACCAGCCAAACTCAAAGAATTGAAACTATAGGAATTGTTAGATAAAGGTTTCATTCGGCCAAGTGTGTTACCATGGGGAGCATCGGTTCTCTTTGTCAGAAAGAAGGACGGGGCCATGAGATTATGCGTGGATTATCGTGAACTGAACAAAACTACCACCATGAACAATATCCTCTGCCAAGAATTGATGACCTCCTTGACCAATTACAAGGAGCTTGCATATTTTCAAAAATCGACATTAGATCCGGATACCATCAACTTCGGATCAGAAAGGAGGATATAGCAAAGACGGCGTTTCGGACTAGATATGAGCATTATGAATTTGTAGTGATGCCTTTTGGGTTGACTAATGCTCCAACCGTCTTTATGGACTTGATGAATCAAATTTTTCAACCATACCTGGACAAGTTTGTGATCGTCTTTATTGATGACATCCTTGTGTATTCGAAAACCTATGAGGAACATGAGGAGAATTTACGGACTACACTCCAGATCCATAGGGAGCATCAGCTGTTCGCAAAATTAAAAAAGTACGAATTTTGGTTAGAGGAAGTGGGATTCCTTGGTCACGTCATCTCTAAAGAAGGGATTTCCGTCGACCCTATGAAAGTGGAAGCAGTGGTAAAGTGAAACTGGCCAACCTCTGTGACTGAAGTGCGATGCTTCTTAGGCTTGGCTGGATACTATAGACGGTTTGTGAAAAATTTCTCCCAAATCGCTTTGCCACTCACACAGTTAACAAAGAAGGATGCCAAGTTTGAGTGGACCAAGGATTGTGAAGAGAGTTTCTAGACACTTAAAGACCGGTTAACTTCTGCTTCGGTCCTAACTATTCCAAATGGATCAGGAGGACTGATTGTTTATTGCGATGCCTCAAAGATTGGGTTAGGCTGTGTTTTAATGCAACACGGAAGGGTAATTGCCTATGGGTCGCGACAGTTGAAGGATCACGAAAGGAATTATCCAACTCACGATCTGGAATTAGCCGCAGTAGTGTTTGCATTGAAAATCTATAGGCATTACCTGTATGGTGAGAGATTCTTGGTCTACTCCGATCATAAGAGTCTAAAGTATTTATTCTCCTAGAAGGAACTGAACATAAGGCAGAGAAGGTGGATTGAATTTCTGAAAGACTATGATTGTGAAATCCGGTACGAACCAGGAAAGGCCAATGTAGTTGCCGATGCACTAAGTAGACAACCTGGTATTCTGGCTAGAATGCAAGTCAAGCAAATGAAAATGTTGGACTGTCTCATGTACTATGATATCCAGCGTTATGTGCAAGGAAAGCGGATGATCTTAGCGTACCTTCAAGTTCAGCCAGAGGTAATAAATGAGGTAAAGGGATGTCAGGCGAATAATTCTTTCCTTGTAAAGATCATGAGTGAGCTGGACAAAGAATCCCAAAGTGATTTTCATGTTATGCCGGATGGAACATTAAGATTTAGGAATCGGTTATGTATGCCGGACAACAAAGAATTAAAGGAGAAAATTCCTAAGGAAGCCCATCGATCCCGTTATACGATTCACTTAGGAGCAAATAAGATGTATCAGGATTTGAAGAAAATATTTTGGTGGAGGAATATGAAGAGGAATATTACAGCTTACGTGAAAAAGTGTCTTGTATGCCAACAAGTAAATGCTAAAAGAAAGCAGCTGTTTAGGTTATTGCAACCAATGCCATTTCCAGACTGAAAATGGGAAGACATTGCCATGGATTTTGTGACTGGTCTGCCAAGGACGCCAAGGAAGCATGATGCTATTTGGGTGACTATTGACCGGCTAACAAAGTCAGCCCATTTCTTGGCAATCCGGACGACTTACTCCCGTGATAAACTGGCTCAGCTGTATGTAAACAAGGTTGTTAGATTTCATGGTGTGCCTGTTTCTACTGTATTAGATAGAGACCCTCGCTTTGTTTCAAAGTTCTGGAATAGTCTACATAAAGAATTGGGGACAGAATTAAAATTCAATACCGCTTTTCATCTCCAAACTAACGGCCAGTCAAAACGGACTATCCAGACCCTTGAGGATATGTTAAGGGCCTCAGTCTTAGAGATGAAAGGGGCTTGGAATAACTCATTAGCTCTAACAGAGTTTGCTTATAATAACAGTTACCAGGCCAGCATTGTCATGGCTCTTTTTGAGGCATTGTATGGAAAAAAATGTAGGTCGCCGATTCACTGGGAGGAGCACGAAGATAAAAGGATTTTGGGTCCAGACATTATTAAAGAGACTGTAGAAAACATAAAGTTATTACATGAGAATCTCAGGGTAGCTCGGAGTAGACAAAAGAGTTATGCAAACCGGAGGAGATCTGTATTAGAATTTTAAAAAGGCAATTTTGTATTCCTAAAGGTATCGCCATCCAAGGAGAAATACAGATTCAGGGTAAAAGGAAAGTTGAAGCCACGATTTATTGGCCCTTTTGAAATTCTAGAAAGGATCGGAGAAGTAGCTTACAGACTTGCACTACCTCCAAACTTGGCAGAAGTAAATGACGTGTTTCATGTATCAATGCTTCGGAGGTATGTCCATGATCTTACTCATGTAATTGAGTTTGAACCTTTGACAATTGACAAGGACCTGTCCTATGTTGAGGAACCAATTAAAATCTTAGATCTAAAGGAATAGAGATTACGTACCAAATTAATCGCTCTAATAAAGGTGCTCTAAAAGAATCACACATCCAAAGAGGTAACTTGGGAATGAGAGGAAGAGATTCGGAACAAATACCCCTATTTATTTTCTCGAGATTAGTAACTTTATTTAAAATTTCGAGGATAAAATTTCTATAAGTGGGGGAGATTGTAACGGCCCAAATTCTATAACATAGGAAATTCCAGTCTTTATTATCCGGTCAATACGAGTTGACCGAAAAAAGGTAATAAGAAAAGTAAATCGGCCTTAAGCTAAAATCAAGTTCGACCCTTGCATGATGAAAAGAGGTCTGGATTTCCTCGATGAAAATCGAATCCGACTTTTACTTGATGAAAATCAAGTCCGGCTTTGTGAGAAGAAAACTGGCTCCTTGATGATGAAATCCAAATCGGCTTAGAAGTGAATTTCCAAACCGGTCGTAAGGTATGAGGTTGAAACCGGCCTTGAAGAGTGCATTGTGTGTGAAGTGAGGCCGAAGTAACTTTGTATGTTGAGGCCGGAGTAGATTATGGGTTCAAGAAGAAAAAGAAAGGCCGAAGTTGATGTTGATGAAGGAGCCGGAGTGATGATATTAGTGAAGCCAAAGTGTGAATGCTGGATTAATATTGAAGGAAAATGTTAAAGGTAAGTAAAATCTGGTCAACACCAGTTAACCGGAATGTGTACGAAGGAGTAATCCGGTCAACGTAAAATGTTGACCGGAAAACATGAATGGAAGGAAGGAAGGGAAAGAGGAGAGCAATCCGGTCAATGCCCGATAGTTGACCGGAATGTGTTTAAGTGAGAGAATTAAATCCGGTCAAGGAAAATTAATGAGGAAACACTTCGGGAATGCAGAACATAAATAATCCAGCTAATCACAAAATATTTTGAAAATGTAAAAATCATAAATGACACACTTTTGGAAATGTAGAGCCATAAATGACGGCCACCAAACCTAGGGGCTATAAATGAGAACTAGAGAAGCATCAGAAAATGACACTCAGTAAAAGTTTTTAGTAAAGAAAGAGCAAAATTTCAAGGCAAAGTAAAAAGGAATCCAGGAAAGAGTACTCACCTTATTTTAAAGTCATGATTATGCATGTTTGCGTTATTCTTATAAAAATTATGTTTTAGTATGTATGAAGTTGTTCTATCCTTTTATCTGATATTTTTATGAACTGATGTTTTAATATGTATGAAGTTTGTTTTATGTATGAAATGTGTTCTGTTCATCTGATTTAGGAAAGAATTATTCTAAGTTGCATGTTTAAAAAGAAATCCTGATGTTCTGCTTAATTGTCAAATTATATAAACTTTGGTAATTGCATAGAAATCCGGCTTTCAGGACTCCGGTTTTTCCGTAAAAAGAACTTCGGACTTTGATGCTTCGGTTTTGCTGTATTAAAAATTGAAATCGGCACTGCTGCACTTGGAATTGAAATTGAAATCGGCTTTTGATAGAAGTCAGCCATTGGCACTTAAAAATCGAAATCGGCTTTTGGCATTTAGAAATTGAAATTGTCTTTTGGTACTTAGAAATCAAAATCGGCCATGTGTACTTGAATTTGAAACCGGCCGACAACACTTGATTTTGAAACCGGCCCTAAATCGCATACGAAACCGGCCGTGTGCACCTGAATTCGAAACCGGCCGAGATCACTTGATTTTGAAACCGACCATAAGTCGCATACGAAACCGACCGTGTGCACCTGAATTTGAAACCGGCCATGAGCACTTGAAATGGAAACGGGCTCTAATTTGAATTCGAAATTGGCCATGTGAGTGTGGAATTTGAACTCCGGTTGAAGAGCTCCGGATTGTGAATAGAAAAGAACTCCGGACTCTTAACCGAAAAGCACTCCGAATTTTGAAAAAGAAAAGTACTCCGTCCATTTGAAAAAGAAAAGTACTCCGTCCCTTTAAAAAGAAAAGTACTCCGTCCTTTTGAAAGGAAAAGTACTCCGGATTTTGAACAGAAAAAACACTTTGGATTTTGAAAAGAAAAATACTACGGAAAAGCACTTCGGATTTTGAAAAGAAAAGTACTTCGGATTTTGAAAAAAAAAGCACTCCGTTTTTTATAGCTTCAGATTTTAAATAAAAAAGAACTCCGAACTTTTGATGAAAAGAACTCCGATTTTAGAACTCCGGATTTTGAAGAACTCCGTCGTTTTTGAAAAACTCCGTTCTTTGTGAAGAACTCCGCCCTTTTAGAAGAACTCCTGGTCTATGGAAAAGACTTCCTGCTTTGATGAATAAGACTTATGACTTTTGATTAAAAAATCTTTGACTTTAAAATGATTAAAGGAAAGATCTTACGGACTTCAACTGATGAAGTTAAGAACAAGGCTATAAGAATAAGAAAAATATATGTAATCCGGACAGCAAGTGGAACTCTATAACTTCCGACCTTTGAACTATGATCGATGGCCATTAAAAGATATGAACTACGAACTGAGTTTCGATTTAACTTGCTGTTAAAGATGGATGAAAGATATTGGAGTGACACTCAAGGATTGCCTCCTGGGCCATGGGAGGGAACCGTTTAGTGGTATAAGACTTTTGGACTACGGCGCTGTATGCCGGGTCAAAGGCATTACTTCCCGCCTCGAGGAGTATAATGAGAGGATACGGCTTTAGGTTGTGGGGTTACACACAACCCATCCTCGATATTGTTCGCTCCCGTCCGGTCCCTAAAGATGATACGAATTTTCAATAATTTTTATGAGTTTTTCGAAGACAAGATAATAAGAAAAAAAATAATGAACTTCCGAACTAAAGAAGAAACGATATGATAATTTTCGTCTACTAAGTTATGAAACTCTATTTTGATCTGCTTATATATATATATATGCTTATGTTTTCTGCATGTGAGTATTCTGTTGGGTTTTGTGGCTCACTCTTGCTATTTTCAGATGAAATAAGGCTTATGGAGGAAGAAGTTGAGTAAGACCTTATGATATAACTTGATGACATAACTGGCTGGAGCTGATCTAGGAAGAGCTTTATTTATCTTTTTCCTTTTGATGTCTTGAGGAAACTTATAAAATTATTCCGCTGTTATGAACCTATTAATGTTAGTATGTTTTCGTGATTATTTTTTTGGATACTGGGATTGATATGTCTAGAAAATATCTCTTGTAGTTCGGCAACATGAAATCCTGTGTGTGAAAGAAAAGAAAAATTTTTATATCTTCTTAATTATTGTCTATTAATTCTAAATTAATGTAAGGAATTTAGGCTTGACGGAGGTCCTATGTGGTAAAAAAAAAGGCCGGTCCGTCACAACAAATGTTCATGCATATTTTAAATGACTCATACTTTTTTGAGTTATATATTTATTT
>JAODPA010029518.1:0-12550 GCA_025585075.1 Nepenthes mirabilis
TTTTTATTGTGATTTTATCTTATATAATATATTAACTACTTAATTTCGTATACTTAAGTAGAAGGTTTTCCTCGAAACTAAGGCAACTCAATGAGAAATTTTGATCGGAATAATCTGAATCCCTGGTTAGATTTATTGTCAAATGCTACAACCGCAAGAGGCTATCCAAACAAACCTGCATTTCCAGAGTAAGAATCATAAGGAAGATCACAAAGAGGTTTACCTGATGGAATTTCTCCCAACAAATGATTATCCGGCAGATCCAATTCTTTAAACCTCCTGAATTTCAAAAACCATCCCGGACTTCTGCCATTGAAATGGTTCTTCTTCAGCTTCAGACACGCTAGAGAGCTCACGTTCCCCAAAGACTCCGGCAATGTCAGACTCAAAGTAATTGCAACTCAAATCCAAACTCACCAGCAATCCTAGTTCTCCAATGGAGGCTAGTAATTCTCCTATGAGAAAATTGCGCGATATATTCAGAAACCTTACCCCATTCCAGGGACCCGTACCGAGCCTCTTGTGCCCACTCGAAAAGCCATTATCTGAGAAATATGCATAAATCAATGACTCACCAGTCAACCTGCTTCCTATATCAAAGACATTCTCTATGTAGCCCAATAAATTATTGGAGTGGAGATCAAGCATGCCTAAATCATGCAACATCGTGACTGTCTCAGGGAGATCTGAGACCAGTGAATTTGCAGAGAGGTTTAGAGAATAGAGAGAGCTCAGATTCCTGATCCAGGAGGGTATGCTTCCTGTCAAAGGGTTTGCTGACAAATCCAGTTCCAGCAATGGACTTGGAGCCATCCCCAAGAATCCGGGAATCTTGCCTGAATCCTGCACCCGGCCAAGAAGATCCCAGACAAGACAGTAGTTCTGCAAGCCATTTTGGGATTGAAGAGAGATTCAAGCAATTGAACTTAAGATCTGGGGTTTGCAGGTTTTTAAGAGACGAGAGCTCCCTAGGCACTGGCCCTTGAATTGTGTTGACGGTGATGGTATGGAGTATAAGCTGAGAGTTTTTTTGATTGATTTGGGTATTTTACCAGATAATTCATTGCAATCGAGATATAATTCTGATAAATCTGACAGACTGCCAAAACAGGAAGGAATGGAGCCCTTAAGTCTGTTACTAGCAAAGGAGACTCTTTGGAGTGAGGACAGGTACCCTAAAATTGAGGGTATTCTTCCAGTTAGAAGATTCTTTTGCAGCCTTAGAAAGCTAAGGGAAGGCAAGTTGCCTGGATTAACCGGAGATGGGATTTCTCCCATGAGAGAGTTGGCATCCGAGTAAATAGCTGAAATGGCAGTTAAATTAGTCATCAAAGAAGGAATTTTCCGGCTTAAAAGATTGCCCGAAAGATCAAGTTCCATCAAGACCTTCAAGCGACCAATCTTTTCTGGAATAGAACCGGTAAGAGAATTGCAGGGTGATCTGAAGTCACTACATTTATCAAATTAGATATTGAATCGGGGATTAACCCAGAAAATCAATTTAAGTTAAAAGCCAATCTTTTCAGTTGATTGAGACTTCCAAAGCTCGGACTGAGAAGAGACCGAGAGAAGCTGTTCTCTGGGAGTTCAATTTCTTCTAGGTTAGACAGCTTACCAATGCTTTCCGGCAAAAGACTGCTCAATTAATTGCCATAGGGATAGAGCTTTCGGAGGTTTGGAAGGCAGAAACCGATTGATGGAGAGATCTTCCTACAAAGACATACTAGGCCTCCAAGATCAATGACCTCGAGTAAGGTCAGAAGTGTCAACGAAGAAGACATGAGTCCTTCCATCTTTGTCTGAAGGACAAATCCAGGAAGATGGATTTTGATCATTCTACCTGTCATATTATCACACTTCATGCCATCCCATTCGCAGCAACTACATCCAGCCCACTTTGCTAGCCAGCCAGAACTGTTGAGGTGAATGCCAGCCTTAAAGCTAGCAAGAGCCTCCAAGTCCTCCGGGTTGCATTTTTGGCTCCCATTTTTGTTGGGGTAAATGGCCGGTTGGATAGGAATATACTGCATACAATGTGGAAGAAAGAAGAGGAACACAACTTTTACGTGAAAGCCCTTCATAAATCGAAAGAAAAAACTACAAAACACTTAATCCACAATAAATCTATTATGTGAAATAGGTTACAAAAACCCCCGCGATAGAGTATCCACTATACACCCGAGACAGACTAAGAAAAACAACTCCAAATGCAGGAAACTCTCACTTTGCTTTTATCTCTCTGTTTTTCTTCTTTTATTCCTCTCATTGGTGGTGCACTCCACTCTTTTTTTCTTTTTTCACACACCTTGGACTTCTCCATTGTGACTTCACCGCCTCAACTATATCTTTTTCAGTCACACATTCTTGCATGCCTAGCATGCACATTTATATTAACTTTGCCCGGAGACCATCTATCCAATAGGCAGGTTGTGTGTGGACAAACACATACTTTACAATCTGCCACCAGCAGCTCTGTAACCTACCACCTGTTCAGGCGGCACATGCACTGCGAGTCATCGTGCTCTGCAGAGACGACGCCACTTTGCAGAGATTGCGTATATTTTTTAGAGATCACGCATGCTCAGTTAATATTCTGAGCGGGCATCCACATGCGCTTTTTGCGCCTAGGTCCTCAGGCCTTTCCTATATCTTGGCCATTTTGGGCAAACCAGCCATTTTTTCATACTGGTCAATTTGTCATACTGGTAAATTCATCCATACAGGTCATTTTGTGCAAACCGGCCATTTTGCCCAAACTTGGCAAAATGGCACAACCAGGCAAAAACCATAATCAGCCGGTCAACTTCCTTGCCCATCCACAAAACTTGCCTTGCACGACCAGCCTTCTTCGAATTTTCATTTTGGCAAATGCACTCTATCATTTGCTCTCTGGAAACCCACTCCGAAGAAATCCACTCCAGAGTATTCCTCTCTGGCAAATTTCACTTCCGAAATCCACTTCGAATTTTTACTCCAGCAAATTATTTACTCCAGCATAATCCAAACCAGTATTTTTTTCACGAGAATGACCCCAACAAACTTCCCCTCATAACATGTAGGAAAAACTTCACCCTTTTTAGCGACCTCATCGCCTGTCTTTTGACGGGTTCCTCTCAATTGGGATTCCAGCATCAGCCTCCGTAAGCCTGAATAATACCTTCTTCCGCTCTACTGATCCTAGAGTAGTCTCACTCCCATTCTGCTTCTTCTCTGCAATAAAATCATTCTTCATTACACTCCATCTTGGCAACCTCCCCGTGCCACCTTGACGAAAACCCAATTTGGTCGCCTTGGCACTTTTCTTGGCAAAACAGACTTTCATTAAGTACCGCCCTAATCTCCTGCTTTTCCTTGCCATAATTGAGACACCTTTGGTAAGTTTCCACTGGCCATCACCAAACACCGTCCTGAAACCTTATTCATCCAACTTCCTGATTGAAATCACATTCAACTTCAAATCTAAAGTATGTCGCACGCCTTTCAGCACTAGCTTGTTTCTGTTGCTTGTCCTCAAGCAAACATCCTTGACGCTAACAACCCTTGATGAGTCACTATTATCCATCTTCAATACCTCGTGGTCTACTAGCGTATAACTCGTGAAGTGATACTTCCTCGGTGTCACATGGTGTGAGGTCCCACTGTCCATCACCGAACTCGTCTCCTGGCATGGCAGGCTCTGTGCTTCCCCTACGTGGACAACCAGAAGGTCTCTGCAGAAAGTGACAATCTCCCGATCATCATCATGATCCTATTTCTTCTGACGATCGCTTCTGCCCTCCTGCTCCTGTTTCTTCTGCGGGCAACCCTACTTTATGTGGTCCTTCTTGCTAAAACGGAAGCAGGTCCTCTCTTAGAGCCTGTTCCGGCTGTTGCTCATCTCCGACTTGCCTCCTCTGCCTTGTTCCCTCGATTTTTCTCGTCCTCAACTGCTGGTCGTCACAAGCAGACTTAGCTGTAAGCTTGATGCCTCACCGCTTTTCTTCCGCCTTGGCTCATTCATAAGTAAGGAAGTTATGACCTCATCCAATCTCAACGTGTCCTTCCCTAACAGCAGTGTCATAACAATATGATTGTACGAGACAGGCAAGGACGTCAACAACACCAACACTTTGTCTTCCTCCTTGATCTCCTCATCAAGGGTAGACATTTGCGTCACGATCCGGTTGAACTCATCTAAGTGCTTTTCAAAGCCCTCACCTTCCGACAACCGCAAGTCATAGAACTATTTCTTCACACGCAGCCTGGTTGTCAAGGACTTGGACTAATACCGACTTTCAAGCTTTTCCGAGACCTCCGCTGGGTTTGACAAACCTATGACCTCCTAGAGAGTGTTATCTATAAGACACAACTTGATCGTACAATTTATAAGATTCCTTCTGTCTTGCCACTCCTCCGTCATATTCTCCTGCTTTTTCTCCTTTCTCCGAAGAGCTTTTACCATCCCTTCCCGAGTCAAAATATTCATTACTCTTTCCTACCAAAGGATGAAATTATTTTGCCCATTGAACAACTCCACATTAAACGGCACATTTCTCAATGACGACGCCATCCAACCAACAGTTCACAACCAATCTTTATACCACTTGTAGGTATCAGAAGAGGGCATAACCGCAATCTATCTCTGATACCACTTGTTAGGGTAAATGGCCGGTTAGACAGAAATGCACACAAGCACACAATGTGAGAAAAAGTGGAGGAACACAACTTTTACGTGGAAACTCTTCACAAATCGAAGGAAAAAACTACGGGACACTTAATCCACAACAAGTTCACTATGTGAAATAGATTACAAAAATTTCTGAGACAGAGTATCCACTACACACCCGAGATAGAGTATTCGCTACACACTCAAGACAGACTAAAAAAACAACTCCAGAGGAAGAAAACTCTCCGCTCTTATCTCTATGTTTTCTTCTGTTCTTCTTCTCACTGGTGGTGCACTTCACTCACTTTTCTTTTTTCACACACGCCCTAGACTTCTCCACTGTGACTTCACCGCCTCAACTATATCTCTTTTAGTCACACATTCTTGCATGCCCAGCATGCACATTTATATTGACTTTGCCCGGAGACCATCTACCCAATAGGCAGGTTGCATGTGAACAAATACCTGCCATCAGCAGCTCTACAACTTGCCACCTATATAGACAACACATGCACTACGAATCATGGTGCTCTGAAGAGACCGCACCCGCTTTGTAGAGACGGCGCCCACTCTGCAAAAATTACGCATATTCTCCAGATATCACGCATGCTCAGTTAATCTTCTGAGTTGGTATTCACATAAGCTTTTTGCGTCCAGGTTATCGGGCCTTTTCTGCATCTTGGCCGTTTGGGCAAATTGGTCATTTTGCCGAAACCTAGCAAAATAGCGCAATCGGGCAAAATGGCGCAACTGGCCATTTTGTCCCAAACTTGGCACTGTTGCATACTGGTCAGTTTTATACTAGAATTCCATACCAGTAAACCCACACCAGAATTCCATTTTAGAATTTCATACTGGTAAATCCAACCATACCGATAAATCCAACTATACCGGTCAATTTGCCATACCGGTAAATTCATCCATACCGGTCATTTTGTGTAAACCGACAATTTTGCCTAAACCTGGCAAAATGGCGCAAACGAACAAAAACCATAATCAGCCGGTCAACGCGTTGACTGGCCATTTTGTCTAAACCGGCCAACGTGTTGACCGGCCATTTTACCTCAACCGGTCAACCTCCTGTTGATCTGCCATTTCCTTGTCCATCCACAAAACTTGCCTTGCACGACTAGTCTTCTCCGGATTTCTACTCCGGCAAATATCCTCCATCATTTGCTTTCCGGAAACCCGCTCCGAAGAATTCCTTTCCGGCAAATTCCACTTCGGAATCTGCCATCCCAGAAATCCACTCCTGATTTCCTCTTCGGAAATCCTTTGCGGATTTCCATTTCGGCAAATTATTCACTCCGGCATAATCTAAGCCGGCATTTTTTCCACATGGGAGTGACCCCAACAATTTTGACCTACTGCAACTGCAACTGTTATTACGGAAAAAAGGGGAAATGAAACTCAGATGGGGATTATGTTACTGTGGAATTGATAAAGAATAACCTTCTATGCGCTTCTATATAGTGTAACACTGTTCTCTTCGTGAGTTCATGGAGTCAGAACCTTTTTTGGAGTTCATGGAGTCTAGTTATTTCTTGGGAAAAGTATTAACAAGAACTGCCACATTTTTAATTTTTTTTTTTAAATTTTATTCTTTGTTTTAATTTTTTTCAACTCTATTTTCAACTTTGTTTTAATTTTATTCAATTCCATTTTCAAATAGACTACACTGTCGTGCTATATGGTAATACGTATATGTGATCAAAAATCTCTAACATCAATATTATGTCGATTCTAAGTGATATACCTAGAAATGCACATTGATCCCTCATTGACTCTGTTTCGAACACAACTGATGAAAAAAGCTATTGAATTAACTGAGTAAGATAATACAAAAGGAATTCGAATACAAATGACAGGACATACCAACAAAAAAGAAAGTTAGCATTTACGGCGTGTTTTAGGTGTTTTCTTTTTCACATCAAATCTCAACAAAAACTTTATACATAGGATAAATAAAAAAAATTAAATTAAAAATAGGATTGATGATATCTGCAGGTGTAAATGCAAAAAAAAAACTGTTGTGCGTAAACGCAAAATCACTATGTTAACATAAACAACTAAACATATTTAAACATAATAATAATACACTCATACAGATCATGAAGGTTAAGAATTTAAATTTCAAAGATCCAAACAAAATTGTCACTGGAGCTGGTGAAAAGATGGACAAAAAAAAACAACTTACCTTATAGATCTCCACCCTTGTACCTTTTCTTTATGTTATTAGAAGGCCCATCGACCCTTGTACTATACAATTGAGGTAGTCCTTCCGTTAAACCCTAACACAGGAAAGACAGGATCTCTAATCTATAGAAAAGACATCGAGAGACTTCATCAACTAAGCTTAGTTTTTTTGACACTGATAATTATCATTTTTCTCCCTTAAGTTATGATGTTGCAGACGTAGGGCCAAACGCTTCCCCATCTACATCTCCAAAGTTGGCTTTTCCCATTAACATCTTTATAGCTATCTGGGCAACATCAGCAAACCACTCTTCCTCCGGCAATGTGCTGAAATAGGTGGGTGAGATGTATTTTTAGAGTATAGAGCATCACACCATATAAAGACAAGGCACCAAGGATCAAGAAAGGCAGCAAAGAGACGAAGAGAGAGAGAGAGAGAGAGAGAGAGAAGAAATTTTATGGCACATTAATAACAAGAGGTTAAGGGGAAAAGAGGGAAACCTGTAAGGATCTACTCCAGTTGCAGCAACTGCATCAATAGCTCTAGCTATAACATTTTTTGATACTTGTTGAAGATTCCGAGATAAGTAACGGCCTTGCAATGAAAATAGTATCACAAACTCCATATCCAAATAGAACTGCACAAGAATTCGGACGACAAATTGTGAAAAAATATGCATTACTTTATTCACTAATACTATCTATATAAAGCTCTAAAACTTAATTTGTATCAATGCTTGAAGTGATATTAGTAATAACAAACAGTTGCTGTATTGCTTCTAAAAATGTTCTCTATGGCACTCAAGTAATATGGTTTTAAGTTTTGCAAAAGTCCTGCAAGAATGTTAAGTTTCCAAAAAAGTTACTTACAGTGATAAACCTAAGGACACTTCTCTCAAACAAAAACCTATTCATTTTCCTGTGCTAGAGGATATTAAGAGAAGACCTAAAATAGAGTTTTACGTTATAACAAAAGGTTCTTTAGTAAAGTTGATTTAGTTTCTTGAGAAGCCAAAAGGTAATTTTTACAGAAATTCTGGTTTGAATTAGTTCAACTTCAAGCTTATGGAGTAGAGAGGCAGTTTCAATGGACTAAATGGGTATTTATTAATCTTCAAAATCATGCTCAGTAAAGATACAAAGTTTGCATTGAATTCTGATTTTAAGTTGTTAAATCAAATAACAATTAGCATATACACAAAAAATCATGATACAGAACATTGTTTGTGTACTGGTAGTAGTTTTTGTGTAATTTAGTGTGTACTTTAACATTATTGGATAGAAAAATGGCTTATGGTGCTTTCAATTTTGGAGTGAGTTATCTCAAACAAATTCTTCTGGAACTTAAATAAATTCTTGAGACACAAGGTTCAGGCTTCTACTTTTTAGATATAGAATTCATGTAGATAAAATAAATGTGTATGCATGCATGAATACGCGCGACAAATATTGTTCACCTGTTGAAGGCCAAGAGGACCCAATGGTTTAGGGCCCTGCTCAATCTCTTCCCAGAAGGTTTGGTCATCAGACAGCCACAGCATCACAGTCTCTGTTAGCCTCATCAATAACACAGTTGCAAACCTTTCCCTTCCAAAAAACACGTCTGATGCAATGCTTGCTATCTGAGCCAATTTCACAAAAAACTCCTGCACGGAAAAGATCACTCATGGAATATCACTAGCAACGACAGACATCCCACTACAAGTTGACTACAGTTCTAAAAAATAATGAAAAGCACTTGTTGATTTGTCATTTCTTCTAATTATTTTAATCTGTTGAGTGAGCTCACCTAATAGTTGTTACATTATCATTTTCGCTAAAATCGTAATAAACTTCTGGTATGAGTAGTGTTGCTCACAATTCCTGGATGATCAAAAACCATTATTCATCAAATGCTGTACAACATTGCAATGTCATGCAAAATTACCTGGAATATTTGGGATGGGAACCACTCAGGTTCCCGGGCATAGTCGTCCAAACTAGTGTACAACTGTGAATTTAGATGAATATCACCATCATCTGTAAATATCAGCTCAAGAGCGTGCTGTCTGCAGTAGCTATCACGCAAGTTATCAACTAAGCGTTGAAGCTGCCTCTTCCATTCTCTCTGCTCTGGCAGGCGGATTTGTCTATCTGCATAGCCTCTTCTGGTATGCTCATCAGGCCTGCTGCTAGTTTGGTTTGATGGCAACAGCCTTGAAGCAGTGCGTGAAAGCAGTTCATCTGCCAACATCAAGGCATTAGCTAACAAAGCTAGCTGTTGTGCTTCTGTCTCTGCTTGCTTCACAGCAGTGTTTTCTGTTCCTTCTTGAATTGCCTCGTTTATTGAGCCAGGCAGGGCATTTATCATTATATTCACATAGGAGTTAAACACTCGCAGTACACCTTCAAGTGTTGGATTGACTAATTGCATAATTTCAAGAGTATCTACATCCTCAAAGAGTTCCTAAAAAGGAAGCCCGTAATTCAAATAAATGAAAAAATCGTTGCGTAAATCCAAGAAATAGTGCAAAAAAAACAGAGAAATTGCACATTTCAAGGAACTATCCATCCTAAGAACTTACGATGATAACGTGGCATAAGTTTTGGCTTGCCCATATCTTGGCTTTTATTGAATTAATTGTAAACGATGAGAATTTCTGAATATCTTAATTTTAGACCATTTGGACAAAAGTCAGTGACACCACTTCAAAGAGCCACACATCCGTAAAAGCTAAAAAAAAGAGGGCCTAAGAGAAGTTTTGCACGACACAGTGATTTATACTCATTCACAGCCAAGACAAGAGAGGGCCTAAGAGTAGTTTTGCAAAATACAGTGATTTATACTCGTTCACAGCCAAGACAAGATATCACATTTATTATAATCTAGGACAGAAAAATATAAAATTAGAAACCTCTCAATCCCTTAAATCAAATGCAAACGATTTATCAGAACTCTCATGTCTAGCAAATACAGGTAACATAATGGACAAAACCCTATAAAAAAAAACCCAGACCATTCATAATCAAAATGGGCTGGATATTAGACTAACCCCTCGGCAACAATCTCAGACCATGAAAAAAATTTCCATTTCTACCTTACCAACAGCCGGATCAGGTCCTGTACTGGATCAAATCTGGAGCCAGTCAAGACACAACAAAATAAGGATCAATGCTTAAGAAATTGTTGATAGAAAACAGAATAGGCACCTGAACCATGGAATTAAATCTGTGGGCGCTCCTTGAGAGTTTTGGTTGCGAAGACACACCAATAAGCCGTGCATTTCCTGTTGCGTTGGTGAGAGACCAGTCCTCATCAGCGGCCAAAACAGCACTGCTCCGTTCAATTCTCTTCAAGTAGACAGTCAATGCCTGCGCAACACAGGGCCTAAAATGTTTCGAGAGAACAGGTGAGAGCACCAGCCCACGTTCTTCTAACAAAGAACAGTGGCCGAAGCATACATGAGCACACTCTTTAGCAGCTCGGAGATTCCCTGCTGCAGCTGCCACTGCTAAAGAGTACCTCTTGACAAGAAGAGAGAACCTTTCTGTCTCCTGGACTGCCCATGTCACCAACTCAGACGTATACAAAGTCTCCTCACCAAAAATGATGAGGGAGTCATTTGCCGCCTGGGCAATGGCTGAGAAGAAGAGCCGCGATAGACTAGCTGTGCATGCACCTCCATTCAAGGCACCTACAGGGCGGAGATTTTGCAAGTTGAGCTGCAATTTCTGGCGGTGAGCATTGAGCAGCAATGAGTGAGCATGTGGCCCATCTCCAAGCTTTTTCAGTGCACAAACAACAGATCGAAGCTCGGCACCTTGAGTAGAAGGTTGGCAAGCAGCCTCTACAAGTAGGTCAGCTAGTTTCTGTTTCTGGTCTGTGACGGCAGTCTGCAACGATATCAATGTCGTTGGGCTAAGTGTCCGTGTTTCCTTGGCTTCTTTTGCCATGCTTTCTGCTTCATCCAGGGCAGCAAGAGCTTTCTCAAAAGTTCTTTCAGCTAATAGAACTTCCAGAGTCTCTAGGAATTCTCCTAGCCAATTCTCTATCTCACTGATATCCTTGTTTCTGTAACCTGATATGTCCTCATCTGTTGAACCTTCATGACCAGTAGAAAATATATCGATATGAGATCCATCAGCTAGACCATGAGTAACAACTACTTGAGCTGATAGGAGGTTTCTCATTGAAATAAGCTGTCCCTCCAAAGCTGAAATCTCCTTAGCTGTGCTGCAGGGGATGCCTCGTTATCACTCACAAAATTCATGATAAGGATAAGCCTCCACTGATACGTGGGCTCTCTTTTTATCCTCTTGACATTACATTAATCAACTCTTACAAAGAAACACACAAATGTAGTGAGAAAAAAAATTAAGGATAAGTTCATGGCATGTATGTAAGTTACACTGATTTTTACTCACGTGAAAAGCTAGTCATAAAAAAAATGGGAAAGTAAGAATCCGAGAAAAAAAGTGCTGATTGTCAATATGAATAGTCTCTGTTGGCATACTCTGCTCACCGTATGAAGGCCGAATAGTTAGCAAAAACACTTCTACGCATCTCCTCTGCAGATTCCCTCTTTAAGTCCTTAAGGTATACGCATAACTGCCTTATTCCCTGTTTTAGTAATCAATTCAATGCAGAAAACTGTTCAATTCCGATGTTTCAATTGGAAACATTTATAAGAAAATACAAATGTTTGGCTTCACCATCTTAATTGTATTCTTTGTACTTGAAAGAAAGACAACTTAATTTGAAATAGAAAATTATAAAATTCAAATAAACTTTGCAAGCTTGTCACAGCTACTGCATCTAGTCGACCCTCATACAGCTCGAGATAACAATATTTAGTGCGGCTTTATGCCTACCCTCTAAACCATTCCGCATTTCCTCTGATTCATTCAAATATTCAATCACAGTTATTTCAAATGACACATGCAAATAAGATTAAGATGATTTTAATATTCTGCAAATACACGCAAAATTTATGGTTCAATATCGAAAAATTAAAAAATATATATATAGAAAATATAAACGGAGGAGAGAGATGGTGACCTTTTCGCTAATGTTCTGACATTTAGAGTTGAGGTAGGCATCGGGATCAAACTGAGAACTTTTGAATACTTTGAGCCTGTCGCTTAGGCTCAGTTCATTATCTGGCTCAAAATCCGACGAATCTCTACTTGCATGTCTTGGATATGCCGACTGCATCTTTTCGATATCTTCCTTCCTTCTTCTTATTCTTCGAAATCGAAAGAATTCAAATCCTCATTCATTGGCCGACCATCATATTCACGATTCAATTCGAAAAATTTATTATGTTTTTAATTCTTCTGGTGGAGTTGATTTCGGAAGATTAAGAAACAAATGTAGTTAAAAAAAAAAATTCACTCTTCCACAGCATAAATTTGCGCTAAGATGTGGCCATAGTTCTCCCCCTCTTTCTTCTCCCCATTCCCCCACAAATATCTCATTACCATTCATTTGGAAATCAGTTTCTCCTTCAACACGATTTGCCCGATTTTTGCAATAGCCACTAAATCGTTGCTGGCTTCTCTTTCTTGCACGACTTCCTTTTTCGCCGCGCACTTCTCATCGAGATTCGACTCTTCCTGCCGAAGCATTCATGATTTACACACACAATCGACTGTGGAAACGAATTTGTTTACCGTAGTAAACCGCTTAGCCTAAAATTTGGAGGAAAGCTAACAGGTTTATAAAAAATA
>JAODPA010029529.1:0-12547 GCA_025585075.1 Nepenthes mirabilis
ATATTAGACAAATTGGTAATCTGAACGATTATCAGAAGTTAATGGAAACGAGCACTAGATATACGTCTATTGTGGGCAAATGTGCTTTCTCCCGATTTCTATATATGATTTAAACTTGATCTATGTATGAGCATATTTTATTAAGAACACCCATGATTGACATACGACTAATCAAC
This sequence comes from Nepenthes mirabilis, assembly GCA_025585075.1. Taxonomy (NCBI): domain Eukaryota; kingdom Viridiplantae; phylum Streptophyta; class Magnoliopsida; order Caryophyllales; family Nepenthaceae; genus Nepenthes; species Nepenthes mirabilis. Next base: position 177 of record JAODPA010029529.1, read on the forward strand.
GCATGAGTATATTTTACCCAGAATATCTTTATTTGATGTGTATCTGATCACTACATGAGTACACTTTATATAGAACACTCGTACACTGTGTGCTTGAGTGGTGCACATGTACCGAGGTGCGGCCTTTGCATTCACTCATTTACGCCTGATGTGTGCTCATGCGACTCATATATATTGGAGTGGTTTTTTTTTCTAAACAACCACATATTTTTAAATTAATTTTTAACTTTTTTTATATATACTTATCTTTTTATCATTAAAGAGATATTGATATAAAGAGAAAAACGATTACAATCCTAACATTCTCATTAAAAGAAATTCATTGTTGGAGAAAATTAAAACTTTTTTTTGAGATTAAATTGTCATTGTTTTCTTATCTAATTATTTTTTCTATCATTGACACACTCATTTTAAACTGTAACATCCATTGGTATATTGGTAGTATAAACACATGAAATCAAGTAGTGAGTGATGATTCATCAGTAAGTGAATCAATTTTGATAAGAAGACAGATAACTATCTAATTTCACAACTATAAGTAAATCCAATGAGTTCTTTGATACAGATAACAAGTCAGAAATAAAGTCAGTTAAGATTTAATAAGTTTGTATCTCTTGAATTCTAAGTTGAATTTCATATTAAATTACTTCTACAGATTAAAATATTTTAAAAAGTTTTACTCAATAACTATTTGTTACATTCTCAAATCCTTACTCTGATAAAGATGAGGATTCGACAGCAATACCAAACGATATGTATGCGAAAAGGAAAGAGTGAGAGAGAGAATAACACGTGGTGTTTTTACGTGAAAAACCTTCTCTTGACCGAGAAGAAAAAACCACGAGATTTTGGTTTGAGAATTACTTTCACTATCTAATAGTTCGAATACAGGAGACCAGGGACTAAGTGTATGGGAACTCAAGGGAGTCACTCTTACAGCACAAGCCCTCACTCTCTCTCTATAGTACAGAATGGCTTTTTATTTTCTCACTCTCTCTCTATAGTACAGAATGGCTTTTTATTTTCTTTCTCTTAGTGTGTTCTCACAAGAGTTCAAACTCTTCAGTTTTCAATCCTTTAATAGGTGTGAAGTGAATGCTTATATGGTAGTGAAAATCCTCTGCATGGAGCCGTCACGTGGCGCTGGCGTATATAGGGGATTCTGCCACAAACTTTGTAAATCCATTTTGCTGTGTCAGAAATATTGTGTACACGCGAGCCTGGTGTGACGTCACTTCCACAGGGGTACGTGCTTTGCTCGTAATTATTCCTCTTATAGCATAACAGGGTTAGCCATCAAACCTCTGGCATGCCGATTTTACAGGCAGAGTAACGTCCGAGACTTGTCTTAAGTCCACGGACTTGAGTGGACTTTAAGTCCATCATATCATTTGAGTTGGTTCCGGCACTTGGACCTCCTAAGCCTCTTAGGCCTATCGGCCCTCTTTGACATCATAGCTGAATTCCAGGGGAATGGATCTTACAAGTGGGCCCTGGGTATTAATACCCATTACTAACCCCCTATGCCAAGAGGTCTAAGACCCTCAGCCATTTGGCATGTTACCAAGCAGCGGATATGCTTGGGGCCAAAAGCCCGGGGAATCGTTGGGAAAAAACGTTCGAGAACATTTTGGGATTCGTAGTCTTGGAGAAGCGTCCGGGGAAATGCTGAAGTCAGCATTTTTGTCCAATCGCCTGAGGAAAGTTCGAGTTCTAGACACTGGTGGTGCCTCTAAGTGACAGTTCCTTCCACACATGTGTTCGCTACCAAAAATGTCCTCGGGTATTTTGGAGACAAAAAGCTTTGATGATAGTGCGTCCGCGAACTCCCTTCTAATCTGAGACTCTAGTCTGCGCTGCCATTTGGGCCATCAAAGCTCAATAAATGGACATTAATGGGATTGACATTGCCTTGAAAATGTAAGACCCACTATCTCTGAAAGCGTACAAGAGGTTGACAGGTGGTAAGGGTAATGATAAGATGCGCCTTTTTTAATTTTGAAGCTCTTTTCAGCCGTTTCAAATATCATTTCTGGCCTTCATTCCGGTTTGCCTGCTCCTCTCCTTCGAAGAAAAATTTTCTAAGTCTTCAAAAACGCTCCTTATGACTCCATCGTTGCGCACTGTTCACATTCCTTCGTGTTTTTCTTTAAGCTCTAATGGCATCAGGAGTGAAAGATATTGCGTCTTCCCTCACTTTGGTTGGTCTGGATGCCATCCGCACGAAGTATGGCATCCTTGATTTGATGGTGATGGTGGTCCCCGAGCCAAATGATAGGGCGTGTAGCCCACCTGATAGGTTCATCACCATGTACGAAATTTACTTCAAGGGTGGGCTTCATTTCCATGTCCCCATAGATCTGTACATCACTATGAGGACACTCAGGGTACCGCTCGCAAGGCTACAACCTAACGCCATTAGGTATCTTATTTCTCTATACATTTTTGCACGCTATCATAACAAAGTACTTGAGCTTTCCATGGTGAAAGTAATATTTCATTTTACCCATAATTTGGACTGGATTATCATAACTCCATGACCTGAGTTTACAGTCATGAGTGGTGGAAACCCTGATTCCACCAAGAGGTGGAAAGACAAGTTTATCTTTTTATCTGTTCGAGAGAATTGAGCCATTGACAACACTTGGGAAAACGTGGTTGATCAGCACCGCTTGGACCCCTCCAATGAGGAGAAGGAGGCTGCCAAGGAGGTCGTAGATTTGGTGATGGCAACCTTGACACTTTTAAAGAGAATAAGAAGAACATATGGTTGAGACACGAGAACTTGGAGAAAGCCAAGTGGAGGTCTCAGGCTGATGACTCTTGTGTTGTTGCTGCTGCTGTTCAGAAGAAGAAGAAGAAGAAGTTGAGGAAAAAGGAGGAGACTCTGAGGATTGAGGAGCCGTCCAAGTGGCCAAAGAAGAGTCACCGGACTGAAGCCTTGAAGAGTCCAATGACCACTGTTGGGAGCTCCTCATCTGATGATGACAACGCCGTTATAGCGCCCCTGGTGAAGAGGTCAAGACCTCCGCTAGCAGCGCTAGTCCGAGAGACTGAAGGTCCCGGACCTTCGCTCATAGCTGAGTGCTCTGGGCAGCCTTCTGGGCCTGCAGGCCAGTCCGCGAAGCCACCTGTTGGCCAGCCTTCTCCTGACGAGTCAATGCCTGATATTCCTTTTGAATTTATTGGTGAGACCTTGGACTAGATTGACAATCCACTCGAGGATACTGTTGAGGGACAAACTTTAAGGGAGGTTGAGGTGGCTCAGGCTGAGGGAGCAGCGATGATGACAACTACGACTATTACTATTGATGCTATTGAGGTCAAGGAGTGTCATGCCGTAGAGCTACCTACCGCAGAGACTACTGAGCTCCCATGCCTTGCCATCCAAATTTATAGTCCAGCGATGACGCCGCCCGTGGCCTCTGAGGAACCTCTGGTCGAAGACAGTGTAGGAGCTTCAGTTGCTACTAGAACATAAGTTGGTGCTGAGCATCACAATGAAGCTGCCTCTACGCCCGAGACTAGAGCCAAAATTTCTGTAGTGCAAGAGGCTACAGCCACAGGACCTAAGGAGCCTGAAGCCCCCAGAGGGGAGAGTTCTTCTGGGAGTTTTTTTGTGAATAAGGCACTCCTTTATCCTCATCCTAGCTTTATCCGCTTTTTTTCATGCTTTGCTGACTTCTTTTACCTTTGCAACTTCAAAACATGGCCGGCTGCCTTAGCGCAATCATCAGTGACACTGCCGAGGCTTATGCAGGCTAGAGGCTTCCAGGTCCTTGGGGGGACGCGTCCAAAGTTTAGAGCTCAAGCTTATCGAAACTACTAGCCGTATTTTTATCCTAGAGGGCCAGCTGAAGGAGTAAGAGAGGTTGCATATTGTGCTTTGAGGGAGGATTCTCTTGCTGGATAGGAGCTCAGGACTTCAATGAAGCTTGAAGACATCACGCCGGCTCTCAAGCGCAAGTACTGGGGATGTCATCAATATGTGCCACCGGGTTATAAAGCTTTTGGTTCCAAGGTTTCCAGTTGCTCTCTTCGACCCGAAGAACTCCAACGCTCAGCGTAAGGATGACCTGATCAGCCTCCCAGACCGTTGGAGGTCTTCTGCGTCTTCGCAAGTGGGGCTGTCTAGCCAGTCAGAGTCCGCTGGCCAGTCAGGATCCTCAAAACAATCAGGAACCTCAGGTCTTTGACGCGTCCTATTGTACACACATTATATATATATATATATATGCATACTATTATACACGTATTAATTTTATGAATAAAATCCAAATCGTTTAAGTGCAAACGTCTTGTTTGTCTTTGTGGTTCTTTCTTAGACTTAGTCTCTTAGGAAATCTCGTCTTTTTTTAGCAAAACGTTCGAACTCTTCGACTATTGTTGACTGAATATGTGACCGCTTGGGTCTTCGCACACTTGCTATTTCCATGCCCCCTAAGTTTTAGTTCGACCTCTTGAAGGTTACTTGGCACTGCCAAGTTTTAGGTCCGACCTCTAGGGCCGCTCATCCTTGGACGAGTTTTAATACGATCTCTTGGATTGCTCGGTATATTACCGAGTTTTAGTCCGACCTCTTGGGCCGCTGAGACACAACAAAGTTTTTTGTATGACCTCTTAGGCCGCTCGGACATAGTCGAGTTTTAGGGCAAGTGAAAGGAATCCTATCTACTTGACTTAGGGGTAGCCTAGGCCTTATTACTTTATGAGATAGTGTGATCACTCAATGAAATACAAAATGATAATTTAAACAAAAATTGTCACTTTATTAATGAAACGTGATACAAGCACATAATACAAATAATATATCTATGTGTTTTGCAATCTTATTGATAATATTTCTTGAGGTGAGTAGCATTTCATGTTTGCGGGACAAGCCTTCTCTCTCTGGTGCGTAACTTACACGCTCCATTTCATAGGATGCTGAGACCAGAAACGGCCCCTCCCAATTTGGGAAGAGCTTGTTCCTACTAATATTTTTTTCGGTGGCCTCAACACTTCTTAGCACCAACTCCCCTACCTCAAACTGGCATGCTTTCACCTTCTTATTGTAATACCGGACGACCCTTTGTTGGTAAGTTGTAGTCTATAGTCTTGTTGCATCTCGAACTTCTTCAAGAAAGTCAAGGTTCTCCCAGAATCTCTATACATTATTAAGTGGATTGAAACTTTCTACGTGGAGGCTTGGTAGCCCGACTTTCACTGGAATGACTACCTCAACCTCGTAACACAAGCTGAAAGGAGTTTCTCGCATCAGCTCCCTCGGAGTTATCCTGCAAGACCATAGCACTACCAGTAGCTTTTCGATCCATGAGCCCCCAGCGTGCTCCAATTTCACTTTTAGTCCATATAGTATTGTACGGTTCGTGACCTCCACCTGACCGTCGCATTGTGGGTACGTGACTGATGTATGTAGCAACCTTATCCTTAAATTAGTGCAATACTTAGTAAACATTTTTTTAGAGAATTGGGTCACATTATCAATCACAATACATTTTGGGATCCCGAACCTGCACCAATACTCTGCCGGACGAAGTCTGTCGCGTTCCGCTCAGTAATGCGAGCCAATGGCATGGCCTCAACCCATTTCATGTAGTTAATTTCGACGATTAAGAACTTCTTTTGTCAGGATGCTATCGGTAGTGACCCAAGTATCTCCAATCCCAATTGCACGAATGGCCAAGGTGATTGTAGAGCCCTAAGTTCCGTATGTGACTGATGGGAAAGGTTATCATAGACTTAACAATTCTCACATTTTTGTACGAAGTCCACAGCGTCATGTTTCATGGTTGGCCAATAGTGCCCTTACCTCATTAACTTGAACACAAGATTCTTGCACCCAATGTGAAACCCATAAATTCTGAGATGCACCTCTCCGAATGCATAATCAGCCTCTTCTGGGGTGAGACACCTCAGGTAGGGGCAGAGAATCCTCGACGATACAGTTGGCCATTCATGATAGTATACCACTCTGCCGTTTTTTCACCTTCCTGATCTCTTCTGCGTTCTCAAACAATGTTCCATCAAATAAGTATCTTAGGTAGGGGATCATCCAATTGTTGGCTTTAGATATCTGTTTCACTTCTGTCTCGGAGTCTTCCTTACTAGGTTTGTTGAGGACCTCACGCATTCCTTAGGCATATTGTTCTGGGTCTCCTGAGGTTGCCGCTTTTACAAGTTGGTCGGCCCTTGCATTCTATTCCCGAGGGATATGGATCATTTCCACCCTCTCAAAGGCTAACATGAGCACTAAGACCTTTAAGAGCTACTTGGATAGTTATGGACTGTTAGTTTTGAAGTTTTCGTGGACCTGATTGATGATCAATTTGAAATCGCTGTAGGAAATCAAATCCTTGGCAGAGCACTCCTTTGCTAACTGCAATCCTACAAGTAGGGCCTTATATTCTGCTGTGTTGTTGGTCGCTGTGAATTCAAGGACCATTGAATACTTTATCTCTGATCCTTCATACGTCCTTAGCACAATGCCAGCTCCATAACTATCCTTCATTGATGAGCTGTCCACATATAGAGTCCAGGTCGTTGGGCTGTGTAATTCCTCGGCATCACAAGTGTTCGAGAAGCCTTGAGTTACTGTCGTGGTTTTGAGAATAAAGTCCACCAGAGCTTGACATTTTAAGGTAGGCGTCGGACGAAACTCTATATCAAACTCACCCAACTCAATGGCCCACTTGACCAACCATTTTGACGTTTCTAACTTTTATAGAATCACTTTCAAGGGCTGGTCAGTCAGGACAATTACTTTGTGTACCTGAAAGTATGGTCTCAATTTTTGAGCGGAATACATGAGCGCTAGAGCCACCTTTTCTGCGTTGGAATACCTTGTCTCAACATCAACCAAGATTTTGTTGATATAGTACACGGGTTGCTGTCTGCCATTCTGCTAATTGACCAAGGCCAAGCTAAAGGCTTTGTCTGAAACCGAAAGATACAAGTACAACTCCTCACCTGTTTGGGAAAAATTCAACAGAGGTGGGTTTAATAGGTACCCATTAAGTTCTCGAAAGGCTTCTTCACGGTCGGTCGTCCATTAAAAGCCGTTAGCCTTTGTCCCTCTCAGAGTCTTGAAGAATGACAAGTACTTCTCGGCCGACTTGGCCAGGAAACGTGATAGTGCTGCTAACCTTCCGGTGAGCTTATGGACTTCCTTCGCGGTCCGAGGAGATTTCATGTTAAGGATGACATTGATCTTTTCTAGATTTGCTTCGATCCCTTGGCACGAAACAATGTAGCCAAAGAATTTTCTATATATCACTCCAAACGTACACTTGGCTGGATTGAGTTTCATCTAATACGTTCTTAGGATATTGAAGGTCTCGTCCAAATCTTGGATGTGGTGGTCGGCTATTTTGCTCTTGACGAGCATATTGTCCACATAAACCTCAACATTCCTTTTAATTTGGGCCTCAAATATTTTATTCACGAGTCTCTGATAAGCATCACCAACATTCTTGAGCCCGAAGGGTATGACTTTATAATAGTATGTCCATTGATCCGTCATGAATGATGTGTGCTTCTCATCTTCGAGACTCATTATTATTTGATTGTAACTCGAGTACGCGTCCATGAAATTTAGAAGCTCATGGCCGAACGTCGAATCTACCAATGAATTAAACCTCAAAAGTGGGAAGCTGTCCTTTGGGTACGGTTTATTGACATCCGTGAAGTCTACGCACATCCTCCACTTCCCGTTATTCCTTTTGACAATCACAATGTTGGACAGCCAGTTTGGGTAGTGTACCTCCATTATGAATCCCGTGTCCAGAAACTTCTTTACCTCCTCCGGGATTACTACCAGCTTTTTCACTGAATAGTTCCTCCTCTTCTGCCTAACGGGCTTATGATTGAGATTTAGGCCCAATGTATGGACCATTACTCCAATTGATACCCTGAAATGTCACTGGAGTCCAAACAAAAACGTCCGAGTTCTTTCACAGGAAGCTGATAAGTTGGTCTTAGAAGCCTTGAGGTGGAGAACTTCCTATCAGGATGGCCTTTTCTGGATCTCCAGGATCCAGAATGATTAGGTTGATGGCTTCTCCATACTCGACTTGTTGTAATATCGTCTCATCACGGAAATCTAAGTCTTTCATGGACTAAAGAAGAGGAGTCCGAGTGATCTGGGACATGTAGCATATCAGTCCGGCAACTTGATTCCCGAGGACCTTCCCAATTCCGTATGGTGTTGGAAACTTCATCTTCAAATATGGGGTTGAGGTCACAGCCCCAAAAGCGGTCAGGCAAGGGCGTCCGAGAATCACGTTATAGACCGAGGGCAGGTCTACTACCAGGAAGAAAAGAGTCTTTGACAATGTCCTCGAATGGGTCCCTAATATGACCTCAATCAGATAACTCTCTGCACTAGTACTGGCTCGTTGTCCAATCCATAGAGGGGTCTTATAGTTGTGGTTATCTGACTTCTTTTAAATCCTAATTTAAAGAAAGTATCGAGATAAAGAATATTGCACGAGTTTTCATTATTAATAAATACTCATTTCATCTGGTAATCTAAGTTACTGTTAGAAATGAGTGCTATTACAACCAAGGGATCAAATTAGAGGGAATGTTACATGGGCCACATCTTCATTACAAAAACTAATGACTTCATCTTTAAATTTTACCATAGGTTTCTTATTCTTCACCACTGGACCCTCCCGAGCGCCACCTCTGATCGAGCGGGTGGAAATCATGTCGACTACCCCCGCGGTCACTCTGCCTCTTGGCTGATCAGCCTCTCCTACTTCTGCTGTTCCGGACGATTATCCGGATCTTTGCAGAAAGCTGTTGAGGTGACCTCTCTTAATCAGCTCATCAATTTTCTTCTGTAATGTCCTGCAGTCCTCGGTACCATGGCCTCTACAATAGTGATAGTGACAATATTTAGACTGGTCACCACTCTCTGGGTTCTTTAGCGCCTTGAACTATTTCAAAAACTTTTTATCCCGAATTTGTATCATGATGTTGGTACGCAAGTCGTTCTAGGGAATAAGGTTGATGGGCCTATACTCCCTGTGGACATTTTGCTCGGACTTCTGGTGCTTCTTGGGCGCCCGAAGCCTTGTTAGCCTTCGTGCCTTCTTTTTTCATCCACTGTCCTCGGAGGGAGGCTCTCCATCTGGACGGGCCTCTTCGCATCGTTCGCTTTTTCGGTCGCAATGTAAGCACTTTCTATACTCTCGACCTCTCTGAACGTCTACAGACCCTTGTGCACGAGGTGCTTAAAGAAGCTACCTCACTCTAGTGTGAATAGGAAAGCGGTCAGCTTGACCCTATCAATCAGCTTCGGGATCTGCCTGACCTCGGATATGAAGCGGGATAGAAAACTCTTCAAGCTCTCCCTGGCCCATTGCTTCATGCGAGTAAGGTATCATGGTTGCTTCTCCATCCTCCTGCTGGAAGCGAATTGGGAGAGGAAAGCTTTTGCCAACTCGTTGAATGAGCGGATGGAGTCCATAGGCATCCCATAGAACCAGATCATTGCGTGTCCCTTGAGCGTTAAGGGGAAGCACTGGCACATCGTCACCTCATCCAAGCCTTAAAGGCTCAGATGCTTGTGAAAGTGATCCAAGTGGTCCATTGGATCCGCACTTCCACCGTAAGCATCGACTTTTGGCATTTTGAACTTTTAGGGAAGCGGCCTCGTCCTAATCTCCATTGTGAACAGAGATCTACGGAGGTCAGTAGCTCCTCTCTCAGCATCGGCAAAGATTCAACGAAATACCTTCTTGAGCTTTTCCTCCACCTGAGGCGATGCCGTCATCTTTTTCTCATTGAGGTAAGTCTCGTAGGGGTATTGCAAAACTTATTGCCCCGGACGGCTCCTAATCCTAGGATGGACTTCTTCGAGAGGAGCCACATCATAAACAACGTGCTCCTGGCCATCGCGGACACAGATGGGTTTCGCCTCTCTGAGCTTTTCTCCTTTATCCGAGGGCCTAAGCGCCCTTAAAGATGCGATAGGGCTCTACTACTTGAGGCAACTTGCGTCTAAGGGACCTCGTGTTGAGTGGCTTGTTTGTTGGGATGTTTCTTCCCTTTTACTATCTTCTGGAACGTCGTGGTTTGAGAGGCCTTGGATAGCCTCCCTCATCCGCGCATCCATCTTTGTACAAAGGCTCTAGATAGCCTAAGACATATCGTCCATTCTCAGCGCCAATGCCCTCACATAAGGATCAGGATGATCCTCTATTCTGACATAGGGTGCGGGGCCATTGCCACCTAAGCACGCTTATCTGACAGGAGCGCTGGTCTGTCCTTGTGTGTTCACCATTTTTCTTTGCTAGTTGAAAAATGTGTTAAGTTAACCTTTCGTAACGTTTCCCATAGACGGTGCCAAATGTTGCGTCTTCGAATCCTTACTTTGATGAGAACGAGGATCCGACAGCAATACCAAACGTTATGTATGCGAAAAGGAAAGAGTAAGAAAGAGAATGACATGTGGCATTTTTACGTGGAAAATATTTTCTTGATCGAGAAGGAAAAATTACGGGATTTTGGTCCAAGAACTGCTTTTACTATCTAATAGTTCGAGTATAGGAGGTCGGGGACTAAGTGTACGGGGACTCAAGGGAATCGCTCTTACAATACAATCCCTCACTTTCTATCTCTATAGTACAGAATGGCCTTTTGTTTTCTCTCTCTTAGTGTGTTCTCATAAGAGTTCAAAGTCTTCAATTTTCGATCCTTTGGTAGGTAAGAAGTGAATGCTTATATAGTAGTAAAAATCCTCTGCATGGAGCTGCCACGTGGCGCTAGTCTGCGCAGGTGATCCTATCACTAATTCTACAAATCTATTTTGTTGTGTCAGAAACGTTGCGTGCACATGGTATGGTGTGACGTCACTTCCACAGGGGCGCGTGCTCTGCCGATCATCATTCCTCTTATAGCCTGACAGGGTCAGCCACCAAACCTCTGACACGCCGATTTTGCAGGCAGAGTGGCGTCCGACTCCTATCATGAGTCCATGGGCTTGAGTGAACTTTAAATCCATCATGCCATTTGGACTGATTCAGGCGCCTAGACCTCCTGTGCTTCTTTGGCATTAGGGCCCAATTTCAGGGGAATGGATCTTACAAGTGAGCCCTAGGTATCAATACTGATGGGTACACCAATAATGGGCTGGCCCACGGAAAGGCCAGTCAATATTTCTGACGGCCCAGTAGGAAGATGGGCCCAGAAGCAGGAAAGCCCAAAGACGGTCAGCGTTTTCGTTGACCGTCCTGGCGACCAACATACGGGCGGTCAACTCAGACGTTGACCGTCTGCTCCCTACATGTTGGGCCCAAATAAGGCCCTTCTACAGTAATTGGCCTGATTCACTCAGGCCCATAGCCCATAAGGAGGCCAACGACGGACGCCTTTCATCAGGGCGGCCAACACGCACGCAGACGGTCAACCCAGGCGTTGACCGTCCGCGCTTCACACAATGGGCCCCGAGAAGCCTCTCAACAGTAACGGGCCTGACCCGTTTAGGCCCATCAGCCACAAGGCCAGTCACGACCCTCCAAGGATATCCCACGATCTCAAAGGAAATATCTGCAAGATTGGCGCCCTTCCAATAAGGAAGGCGCCGGATCCTCCCAATTCCTTGCCAGCCAAGGAACCTTAACGGTAACATGCTGGGAAGGAAAGAAGCTAACTTGGAAAGTGGTTGACCGCCTGAGAAGGAAACAATCCTCCACAATTGGGCAACCAGCATCAGCCTCCAAAAGGAAGGCCAACAGCAGATCATGGGAACGATCACTCCTTCCAAAGAAGGAGGATCGCCATCTTTGCCATAAGAGAAGCCCTGGATCCACGATCCAAAACACGCTTTCTTCCACACGCTTTCAAAGACGCTTTCAATTACGCTCTCAGACATTGAAACTCCCAGAACTGCGAAAGCTCTCTGCAACTAAAAACACGTTCGTATTCAACCCTAAGTGCTCTGAGAAGCAAGCTCTGGTTCCCAGCAGCCAAACTCTCAAACACAATCGAACTCCAAGGCAACGAACGGGTCATTACACACGTTCTCTGCCTTCCCACCATCCAGATATGAAAAAGGACCCGCGCCTTTTTGACATCTGGAACAAGACACTCCTTCCCCATCTCCCATTGCTTTCTCTCTCTTTCAGTTCCTTCCATTGAAGGCTGTTCGCTGACTTGAGCGTCGAAGTATTTTCGGTGGGATTACCTCCTGCCGTAAACGCTAACCTCTCGTTCGTTTTAGTGGTGTGCATGATTCGTACTCGGTGAACGGAGCCGGTTCAAACCATCCAGAAGAATCCGAATCTGTTCGAAATTGGATCCAGGTACGCATCAAATACACATCACTATTAATTATTGAGATTTTTTTTCTTTACTAAAATATG